>JARHVA010001211.1:997500-1157500 GCA_037957365.1 Torreya grandis | reverse complement strand
GTTAATGTCCTTTGTGTGTATCCCTTGCTCTTATTTGTTGTGACATATTAGTTTAAATTGAGTGTGACCCTTGGAATTATTATCTGAAATTGTGTATCATTGTGTGTTGTTATTTTTATTCTTGATTAGTGGTGCCATAATACATATCATTCAATTTTATTGCATAATATACTTCATAGATGATTACTTTATTATATACCTCATTGTTATATGTATCTAGACATGACACTTGTATTCATTACATTAAAAATGTTACATACATGATTCAATAACAAATACATTTCTATGATGGCATACTCTCTACATATTGACTTAATGTTACATGATTATGTCTTTGTCACATGATAAAGTTTAATTTTCTTTTGAAATGAGTGACTTGTAGGCTACATACCTCATCTCAAAAAGGGGGCATCACAGTGACCTTGTCTTAGAGATCTAAACCTCCATGAATAGACAAAAATATGATTTGAGATAGAGTATAAGGTTCAAAGATTCAAAGATCATATTATATAATAGAGTATAGGTTTTTAAAGATTCAAAGTAATTCAAAGATCATATTCTATAATAGAGTACAAGTTTTCAAATATTCAAAGTAATTTAAAGATAAAATTCTATAACATTTAAAAGATTCAAAGTAAGTCAAAAATAAAACACATGACAAATATTGACATATTGATACATATTATTGAGGAGACATGCATATTCACTCAATTTTTAAAGACCCAAAGTATAAAATCATACACACTTGAATGCATATGCAAAATAATTAAAAGTTTCATATATATTTATAATCAAGCATATAGGTGCATGAAAATCTATATCATTGGAAAAAGATTAAGGGGGCATGATACTTGTTCATGCTCATATATACACTTTTTCAAAGTTCAAAAAGCATGATACTTGTTCATAGACATTTTCAAGGTTTAAAGTTATAGTTTAAAAGTCATGATACTTGTTCATGCACATTTTCAAAGTTTAAAAGTTACAATTCTAAAAGTTATGATACTTGTTCATGCAATTTTCAAAGTTTAAAGTTACTATTTTAGAGGTATGATACTTATTCATGCACATTTTAAAATTTTAAAGTTATAATTTCAAAGATAAAAGTTTATTTCAATTCGAATCTACTAGCACTAAGGTCATGATGGGGGCATGAATATCAAAGATTTGGTACTTTCATAGTCCATACATATAATAAAGTAATTTTTGGGATAAACTGTATGAAATTTTTAATTTTTCTCTTAATAACGTTTTAGATCCACATCTGTGATCCTTCATCAGGAAAAAATAGAAAATGAATATTATTCATTCTCTTTCGATCATGAGGTGTGATTAGATATATTAGAGGCAATGTATGTTCAATTATAGTGACACTCAATAACTTTGGAATTAATTCTAGTGAACCCATTATGTGGTTTCATAATTTTTTACGGGTGATGTACGCTTAAATCTAGTGACACTCAATGGCCTTGACATTACTTCTAGTGAATCCATTATGTGGTTTAATATTCTATTACAAGTGATGTGTGTTCAATTATATTGATGATCAATGTATTTGGTATCAATTATAGTGAACCCATCATGGTTCCACATTTTTGGATTTGTACATTAGGTAATTTTCCCCATTTATGAGAATCAAAATATGTATATTTTCCATCTCAAGGGTTTGATTAGCTATTCAAAATTGAGACTTGATCACTCTCACTTCACCAATGGTTCAAATTATATAAATGATTTAAAAAAGGGGAATATTTATCCAATGCATCACCATATTATACAAATTATAGGGGATTTTAGTTTCATCTCCATATAGGTGTACTCCTTCCTTGATCTTCTCTCAAATATTCATTTTTAAAATTTTAGCTTTTTCAAATTTTAGATATGGACAAATGACTACTTCATGTGTTGTTTCATGGTTTGTTAAATTTGAGTTTTTATGTATAGACACTCATCAATATCTACTCTTATTAGGTTATACAATCTGGATCTTAACCCAACTCTGCTCTTTTACCTACAAATTCATTCTTTGATCATATGAACCATACAACTAATTACACACTCATTGCTTTATAACCTCAATTCTTAATTAAAATTTTTAGGAACATACCCAAACACCATTTATGGCCTAGTTTTTCCTAAAAAACTTACATATACCCACTTGGAAGCTTTGTTCATTCACTAGTTTCCTTTACACACCAATTACTCAACAAGACTAAGCTTCCTTGTAGCCCTCAAAACACCTAAAAATTCAAGGTTTGAATCATCCAAAAAGTTTTAAAATATAATAAAACCATTTTTAGATACCCTTTACTACATTTAAGCTTCTCCTAAATTTTCATATCACCATTCATTGTGTAGGTACCTTTTCTCTCTTATTTCCTTCCAATTAGGCCATTCGAAGCCTAATTCACCTCCACATAGATAGAAAATATATTAGGCCATAATGTATTAGTTGAAAAACCCTTAAATATTATATATCACACATAATATATTTATATTACATTTTTTTGTGAAATTATAGGGGTGGAATAGTCAGTTATTCCACTTTTCATTTCAAACCCTAGGTTTTCCTCTTTTTCAGGCTTGTATAAGGCTAAGGCTTATATAAATTGGACAATTTGTTTTTGAAAGAAATTCAATCAATTTTTATACCTATTTGAGGTCTTTATTATCTTTCCCCAACTTCTTTAAAAAGTTCCAAATCTTCGTTCATCATCAAATGTCTATCAAATGCATATTTGCAAAATTCTATTCTAGTATAGGTTGGTTTTTAGACTTCTTGACACCATTTTTCACTTAAAAACATTCTCCAATAATTATAAAACTACAATTATTCCATATACACTTTATATTTCATGTTTCAAATGTTTGAATTCTTTTTTAGGTCTCCAAACTACTAAAACTTACTTCACAATGTTCTTTTGACAAGAATAATAGGGTTTGACAAGATGGATAAACCCTGCAACTCATTGTTCTCACTATAAACTCATACTCAAAGATATAAATCACTTATAATAATTCATAAACATCCACTACTATCTCCTATAACAATTTTATCCCTTTTGGTTGGCTAAATCCAAAAATATACAAGATTTTCTATTCACTAGGGTTTCAAGCTAAGACATAGGTTAACACTCTTATTGAACTTATTTGATTTGGACATATTCTACCAAAATCCTTTCACTTACACAGGGTTTTACCATACTTAATACAACTCTAAAAACAAACTTAGGGTATGACCAATGGCAAATCTCTTCAAAATAACAATGTTCTAATACTGTAGTAGGCTTATATCACTCTGTCTGGATTGCAAACATTCAAAAAGGCTTGAACCTAAAGGTTACACAAAAAGACATGAAAGTATAACTATTATATGGTATTAAAATTTCTCTTGTATCATTCTCAAATTGATTTATCTAACACAAACAATCTCAATGATGTTAAGAACAACACTCAATCTGATTACAACTCCATAATATTACTCTACAACCTGCAACTAATATCAAAATCTCATTCAACGTCTTCAAGAGAATTACTAAAAATAAAAAAATATTAAAATACATGCACATAAAATAATCAAAGGGTTAAAAAAATAGAATTACATATCTTTATTGATCCACAATGAGTATTTACATGCATCTTTCATTATTCTACCTTTGTTTTACACGGACAATATAATTTTCTCTTATTTTTATCCATTTATCCATCTCTCTTTAGAGCCTCCTTATAATATATTAAATCCTCACTAAAAATAAATATATATTAAGAATTTTATTCTTCTTGTCATTATGAAATATGCCAAAACCAATTCCTTCTTGACATCAACCACACATTGCAAGGTGGTTATGAGTTTACTATTCTTAGCTTACTTTCATGTTTGTCATCTTATGAACATGGAGACACCATAAGACACCCATGAGGATAATCTAGGATACATTTTCAACATAAAAAATTCTTTACATTTCATGAAAGACCCCTAAACCCACTCTAAAGGCAAATTGATAATTTGAATTTTCAAAAATTGGCTTTTGGTAAGAAACACAAAATGGACTAAAATATCAAACCCCAATGACTCTTAAGGACTCTAAAACATTATAGGGACCCTAAAAGACCCCATTACACCCACACAAGATCAAAATTATAAACTTGGACACTCTAACCTACTTACACATATGTTTCTTTGTGATGCCCCTGAATCACGTACCCTACATAATTGGAGTGTACTCTCAAATACAAAGTGTGTTATACACAAGTTCCATTTTTTGTTTCCTTTACTCTAGAAATTTAATTACTAAAATAGGGGGGCATGGGGTGGGAGAAACAGGGGGAATTGTACACACCCAAGTTTGGTACAAGTCCATCTTCAATGTCATTTATTGTAGCTTTGTACATATAGACTATTGAAGATAAATAAGGTATCTATTGGAAAATTTTCACTTGGGTCTTTTATATTCTTGTCCATGCATGCATCTATTTGTTATTCATCCTTCCATATTGTCATGGTGATCCTGAATTTTGGTATTTTATCTTTTTGGACAAGTTCATTATTTTCAGATAGAAATCATCTTGTGGGCATATCCATAAGGAGAGAACTTGTCCAAGAATTATTTTTGGACCTTATTTCATGGTAAATTTCATTTGAGTCTTATTTTTATCCATTCAGTCTTATTTTGGGTTGATTTTTGTGCTCTAATAGGCCCTTAAATTCAAAATAAAAACCTCTATAAATACATAGCTACGTTAAGGCATGAAATATGGAAATCCTCACTCTCAAAATCTATTAAAATATTTACATGTTCTATCTATAGATTTGGTGAAACTAAATCCAATTTTTTCAAAGGCTAAATTCACATTTGCATGCTTATGCCAAGGGTAAAATAGGAGAAAAAACATCTATAATTGTATTCATAATTCCACAAATATATGTAAGTGGGAGAACTACAATAGAGTTTGAGCCCTCTTTGGATTGTTTGAAATGTAGTGAAGTAATTGGTAACTCAAAGGAGATTGACTAAGGTCATTACAAATCAATCTCTTTCACTTGACACCCCCTATTTGAAATATATCTAATTTGTGTGTAGGAACTAAGATTTTTATTAGAGGTATTTCATGTGGTATTCCAGATGTAAAATTTCATCAAAACCCTATTTAATATAGACACAAGTGGTGAATTAATTAGATTTTTATAACAATCAACACATATAAGTTCATTGTTAATGGACTCAAGGGGCCTATGTTGTTATCCAGATATAACAATCTTATCCAAGAATATTCTTAGATTTAGTTTATGATCTGTCACTATCAGAATTATATATATTTTTTCTCTTTTTACTATTAGTTATTATCCACAGTTAACCATGAAAAGTTTACTATCAGTGGACTCAAGCATCCCACATTTCCATATATAAACAATGGTCCTATTCAAAAATAATTTAATATTCTATTCATGATTATGAGCATTCAAAGTCATATATTTTGATAATTTTAAAATAATAAAAAAATATCTCAATTTGAACTAAGTATATTGATTGTAAAAGTTTTCCATATTTATCAATTTCCAAATCAAAATTGTTAATTGTTGTACATCTTTGGCATTATAATATCTATCAAGTTTTACACCTATTAGACCAACACATTTACTGTTTTATAAAATATAGGATAAAATAAATTGTTGCATTTTTACCCTAATAAGGACTATTGAAAGATCATACATAATCAACTTCTTGCATGCATCTCATCTTAAAGGAATAAGGGTTAGGGTTATCATATATGTATTTACTTATTGAATTGCATGAGTGTTGAGTGTGATTTCATCATAGAGATGGGGAATGATTGAGGTATGTTCCTCAAAACAAAAATAAAGTTTTTATGTCCTTGCTAGGTCTTATTGGAGTGGATTAAGTATTGAATGATGGAAAAATAATTATGAAAGACACACGTATCTATTTGTAAATGTGGCATAGTTTTCTAACAATAAATTGTTGATGAAAAAGTTCACAAAGTTTTAAATTGATATGATACACACAATCGCTTTCAAAACTAAGCTACAACTTTTAGGAAAAATTGTCACTATCAAGATAGTCTAATATTGGACTATCACTATTGGATCAATCTAATAATGGTCACTTTGTTAGATCATAATGATGTTTCTATTTTAACTAATTTTTCAAATAATTATAAATTAAATCTACATAACAATCTAAAGTAGATGCATATGGGAGATCACTAAATATACCAAAATAACACTTATATCTACCTCATGACCATAATAAAAATAATACAGACTAAACAAGCTCAAGCAATTAAAAGTGAGAGAAAATGACTAAAATTAGACACACTAATTGTTATATATAAATATTAAGACTGAAATAGTAATTTATAAGTGATTATCTCTATGTCTCACAAGTCTTACCATCACCTATCACAAGGAAATATTAGATAGTTTATTGGATATTGTCAAATATACCTAGGACAAATTAAATTTCCTACTAAATATGTACCTTTGTAACCATTGAATATATTTGCTAGTTCAAAATTTTTACTTTATGAAATATATATGTTACTTTATGGATAAATGTGTAAAGTGATGTTGTACAAATTTGTGTTGTAATTTCTTAAATTTTGTGGTAAAATGTCATATTTTATCTTTTCTTTATCTCCTTGACCTTACCATAAAAGTTTGTAAGAGGAAATAAAGAACAAGAAAAGGGTTAGTTGGCTTGTGAAACTTTTAAGGAGTTATGGATATATATACCACATGCTATAATCAGAGCCAATGTATCTCTATTAAAGTGTATGTTTTACCCTAATTAGGATTAATTTTTAGCTCTTATTAAGATAAAAACTATGTCTATAATTTAAATCATAAAATATGGTAATCAAGCATATATATAAATGTATAAGATTATAATTGATTTGAAAATGGAAGAAACTAAATATGGAAAGTACAATAAAGCATAAGATACTTATAAGTTACATATACTATGTATGATTGAGACAAGTGGTGGGTCAAAAACATGACTGTGAGTAACTTGATGTAGTTTATGGATCTATGTGTGCATTTAGATAGTAACATCAACCTTAGGTCGGTAATGTCCACCACTATGTTTTGAGTTGAATGGTTCTATCTCAAGATATTTTTATACTCTATTTTGACACAAAAAGGTGTGCATATTTATACTTTATCTCTATGTGTGATCTTAAGGTTTGATCATGTGTGTAACATTCAGAAATCCATCTCCTTAATTTAAAATCCTAGGTCCATATGTGAAGAGATAAATTGTTAAAAATGTGAGAAGTGTAATAAGCTGAGCTAACCCTAATCACCCCATTGATGATTGATTATTTCCTACATATCCAATACTTTAAAGAGAGAATTCAAGCCACATGTATTCCTTCCCCTTAACATAAATATTTAATTGTGATCTTTCATTATATGAATGCATTGAGAAATGAGGCTTTCTATACTTAACAATGCTCATCTTTGGCTCAGCTTGGTGTGCTTGAGAATTAGCTGATGACTACTCTTAGTGACTAAATTGTAATTTGGGAAGAATAGGATAGTTTTTCATAGTGTGCAATAATGTATAGATGCTTGATAGGTAAGTTCTAGATGGATAATAAGTCTACACTTAATTTTTATTTATATGTATCTATTCGGATAATATCTCATGGCATCGACACACTAGAAAAATAGGCCAACCCATAAGGATGATTTTATTTTTTAATATGACTATTTTCTAAGTAAAGGATGAAACTATCAGATTAGGTCAGTAATATATGGATTATACTAACTAAATTTGACCTTCTTGTCTGGGAGATAGAACATTGATTTGATGATTTGTAACTATCTAAGTATGATAATTTACTAGTTTTCCATAGACTAGGAGAATTTTTATGATGAATAAAATAACTTGGAAGATTAGACCCATAGATAGCATGTCGATGTGATAAAATGGTGGCTTAGATGCATATATGTACACACAAGTCATGTAGGGTGAAGGTCAATCAATATTGACCTTGCCAAGTGTTTTATACCAGATTTTAGTGTCTACAAATGTCCCCCTTTAATTATAGTATTGAAACACAATAAAAAAATAGATTTAAAGGATAAAGATACAGTTGATTGTGTAAAACAGACTTTGTCTTTAGGAAAAGGCTCTAAATATACAACTTTTCTCCTTGTAAACCTGCAATGAACATGTAGTAGTCAATGTCCATAGAATGAAATTTTAAATTTGAACTATAATTGAATTTTGAAAAGTTTTAAAAGTAAGGGGGGAGTACACCTATATGCGATTAAATTAGATTTCCCTATAACTTAATCACATATAAAGTTATAAATAAGTTGGATCATTGGAGAATTGGGGTTGATCAACTCCTAATTTTTTGTAATTATGCAAGCCCTTGGGTTGGGAAGACAATTGCCCCAACCATTATGAATAAGAAGTGGTGCTAAGACTATTTAACATAATTGAACCTTAACTACACTAATACAAATAACTAGTCTAGATTTGATTTTAACCTCAATATGATAAGGTAAGACCCATAGAATGAGATCATTATGAGAAATGAAAATGTCATTGAGTGTTACTAAACCTAAAGTACATTACCTCAAAAAACATAATCAACCATATCAGATGGTCTTATAGATTCAAGTTTTCTCCCTTTCTGGTGCCATCAAATTTTATTTTCAAATAAACAACTATAGTAGTGCTCACTGTAAAAATGTGTATATGTGCATGAACTAGTATCATGCCTTACTAAATTGGTGCCAAATGATATATTAAATAGTATATATGTGCGTAAACCACTATCATGCCTCACTATATCTATCCCAATTTATATAGAATGATATGCATCTATATGCTAAAATCTGAGAACCTGTATCTCAAATGTATATGTATGTGAAAATCTATAATTTGTATTCATATAAAGTTTGTGTATCTTCATGGCATATGCACTCAAGTGTATCTGATTTTGTACTCTATAACTTGTGTCTCTGGGAAATGAATACATTTGAATAGAATATTCCCCATTATTGATATTAAATGTATGAATATATATCTTATATTTGAACTTATTTGATATCTAAACCACTCTGAACTCTCTGAATCCTATAATTTATTCCCAAAATATTATTTTTTTTCTCATGAAGGCTTATATCTCTATGAAAATACCATAATCTATTATTTGACACTTATTAATGTAAATCTTAACCTACACTTATCCTACATGACTTGTGTCTCCAAACAACTTTCACTCACCATTCTTGCACATTTGCATGTCAACTATGAGCCCAATCTATCCTAATTTGCTATCAATCACCTATATGAACATCTCAGTCTATTCTAAATTAGTTAAATATCCTACTTAGACATTTCTAGATCACCATATTAACATTTCAATATCTTAGACAATAAAATCAACTCAGATAGTAAAATCTGATGTTACAACCTTATATTTGACGTTAACGTCCTTTGCCTAACAATGAATATTTATCAAAATCAAATCATTCTCATAGGTTGGCCCTCAATTTTAACCCCATCTATAGAGATCTAAGGGGGTCGAGTGCCCATATCTATCTATCTATCTATCTATCTATCTATCTATCTATCTATCTATCTATCTATCTATCTATCTATCTATCTATCTATCTATCTATCTATCTATCTAAATACCTACCTACCTACCTTCCTACCTACCTACCTACCTACCTACCTACCTACCTACCTATCTATCTATCTATCTATCTATCTATCTATCTATCTACCTGCCTTCCTACCTTCCTACCTACCTACCTACCTACCTACCTACCTACCTACCTACCTACCTACCTACCTACCTACCTACCTATCTATCTATCTATCTATCTATCTATCTATCTATCTATCTATCTATCTATCTATCTATCTATCTATCTATCTATCTATCTATCTATCTATCTATCTATCTATCTATCTATCTATCTATCTATCTATCTATACAGTCATTGGTCGAGTCCTTCATCGAGAGAGGAGAGTGCCCCATATATAGATAGCCCCCCCATTGTCAAATACCTATTAAATATAATAATGCATATTGAGAAAATCTTCCCTATTCTTCCCACATTACAATCAATCACTAGGATCAAAATTCAAGAAAATTAATGTCAAATTTTTAAAAATTGAGAAAAATAGGGGGAATTCAAAAAAATAGGTAAAATTAGCTAAAAATAGAAAATTTAGGGAAAATTATAAAATATAAAAAATTATAAAAGTTAGGGAACTTTAAGGCAATTTAAAAAACTTTAAAAATTAAGCAAATTTAGGGTAAATACAACAAATTAAAAAAAAATGAAAAAAATCATAAAATTACCAAATTTTATGGTAAAAGTAGTAAATTTATGAAGATTTGCATAAATAAAAAAGATTTAGTAAAAATTTAAAAATTTAGTGTAAACTCAACAAATTCAAGAAAAAATCAACAAAATTAGGGAAATTTAGGGGGAATTCAAAAAATTAGGTAAAATTAGTGAAATTTTTAAAAATTAGGGAGAATTCTACAAATTTAAAGAAAATTACACCAATTATGGGAATCTATTAAAATTTAGAGTTAAACATTGAAAAAGTAGGTTAAATTAGTGAAAATTTATAAAATTTAAGGCAAATTCAACAAAGGCAGCGAAAACTCCAAAAAATAGGCCAATTAGGGAAGCTTATAAGAAAATAAAAGTAAAAAATTCAAAATTTTAGGGAAAATTTAAGGAAATTTACAAAAAGGGTGAATTAGAGTAATTTAGATTAATATGTGAAATAATTAAAAAGGTAAAATTTATGGGAAATTAAAAAAATATAGGGAAACTTCTAAAATTTAAGATAACTTAAAGGGGAAGTTCAAAAATTCAAAAATTAGGATACATTCAACAAATTTGGAAAGTAATATTAAGGCAATTAAGGTCAACAACTTTTTAAAGTATACATAAAATTAGTAAATTTCAAAAATTATAGAAAATTGAGGTAATTTTGGGCAAATTGAGCCAATTTAACAAAAAATTAAAAATTTAGGACAAATTCAAAAAATTTAAGAAATTTTATAAAAATTAGGGAAATTTAGTTAATATAGGGAAAACTCTCAAAATAAGGGCAATTAGGGGGAATTCAAAAAAATAGTTAAAATTAGCAAAAAATTGAAAATTTAGGGAAAATTACAAAATTTAGAGAAATTTACTAGAATTTAGAAAAACTTTGAAAAAATAAATTAAATTACCAAAATAAGTTCAATAAATGTAGGGAGCACTCCAAAAAATAGGGCAAATAAGGGTAAATTTGAAAAATAAATAAAATTAAAGAATTTTTTAAAAATGTGTGAAAAAGTTAAAAAAATTTAGGGCAATTTATGGGTAATTTGAAAAACTAGGTTAAATTAGAAAAAAAAAAATCTCCTTTGGAAATTCAATAAGTTTAGGTAGATTTATAAAAGTCAGGGAAACTTTAGGACATATTCAAAAAATTAAAAAATTAGAGAAAATTAGGGAATTTTACATTAAATTTATTTTTTATCTTATTTTTTATTTAGTGTTCTAAACCACATAAAAGTAGGAATAATTTAGATTATATAAAATATGTCTAAATTATGTAGATTTGAAAGCAACTAGTAAAGTGAAATTGATTTATGACACTATAAATGGAAATTGACCAATAGGATAGAGTACTTAGATTTTTATTGTTTTGATCTAATCTATGACTATGTAAAGTTGTTAAAAATGCACTAAAATGCCCACGTGGTAACTTAAATCAAGAAAGTGACTATCAAAACATGTTTGGATAGATTCGATAATGCGTAGATGCCTTTGGTAATTGGAAGCATCTACTCTATGTTAGATACATCCCAATGAAAAGTGCCATATTTTTCAATCATAGATCATTTTCCTTGTCTTTAAATAGGTATTCTATGCAAATTTTAGAGGCTTAATTTTTTGTCCAGATTCAAATTTTTCTTTTGTCACCTTAAAACTATAGCTCCATTTGTAACTATTTTTTCACATGTAAAAATGGATTAGCTAAGATGGTTGAGATAAACCCAACCACCCTTCACCAAGTGGCTGAGTGATGCCCACATTTTAATACTCAAAGGAGGGTACATGTGGTTTTTTGATATAGGTGTATGTGTGTTGAGTAGTGATGTATTCTAGAATTTATGTACCTATGTTGGATTTTGACACTTTAGAACCTATTGTTTTGACCTTGCAATAGTATTTAGACCTAGTTTGATGAATGTCTTGTGATGGTTTTGAATATTAGGAATATTTAAGATAGTTTCTCAATGATGTGTAGATGTATTCTTGAGTATGCAAGTGTAATGCTAGATAGGAATATGCTTAGTCCTAATGTGTATAAAAATAACACTTTATGGGTAATTTGATTCCAAATCAATGTGCAAAATGTGTGAGCTAATGTAAAGTAAGAATTTAAATTTTTGTTAAAATAGTTGTTAGAAAGTGTGTAGATGGGTCTAACTAAGGTAATCAACTTCGATAATCAAATCCATCTTAATATGGATAGAAACATTTGTTAGATAGGAAATAATGATCTAAGAGTAGGTGATGATCTACTTAAGATACTAAATTATTTAGGCACAAACTATAAAAAAACTTGTATGTGTATGACATAAAATCAAGAAAGTCGGGCCCATAGGTAGATGACTGGCTAGGAGAGAATGTGAACAAGAGTCATATATGTAGGCACAAGTCATATATGTTAATGACTAGTCATTAATTCATATTTTTAAGTGTCTAATACCAAATTTGAGTGTCTACATAATGTCCCCCTTTAATCTAGTATTAAAAATGCTAGATTAAAAGGAAAGAGTGATAAATTTGGTACTTAAGTAAAACTATATGTGGTGCAATCAAAATTTCAATGAAACATGCATAAATTAACATCCAATTATGATATAAAATTTGAAATTGAAATTGAAGAATAAAATAATGAATAAATTTGTATGCGTGCGAACCAAGCTTCATCCAGGAGTCATTTGAGAATAGGGTAATTATGACCCAAGGAGATGATAGTCTGGAAATTATGGGTTGGGAATAACATACCATAACCCTCATTAGAGATTCAGTGGTGCTTAAGAAAATGAGATACATAGAGCCTTGATCACACTACTCATTATAATTTTATTAGAATGGAACCCAAAATGGGTTCTAATAGACATAAGTATTTTATTATCTAATTAGTATGAATCAACTAATGTAGATAAATTTTAGATTCAATCTAAGTATCTAAGCATATGAGTATCTGAATATCAGAGTAAGATTGAGTCATGAATTGAGTCATATAGCATGTGTCATAATTCCATGTCATATGTCAACTGCCACAAATAAAACTATAACATATCTTGAATATGCCCCACATATTCCCCCAATATGATAATCTATGCAATATGAGTTAATATATGTATCAATTTGTACTAATTTGAGTAAATCATGGTATCAATGTGTGACAATTTGATTTATTTTATATATCATTATGAGTCAATCTTTATATCAAATAATATGATCTAATATCTAAATTATCTATCTATAATGGTTTGAACTCTATGACAATCCCACTATATATGCCCCCCATTTTGAGGTTCATCATCTCAAAAGAAACAAGATATATGCATCATGTTTAGATACTAAAATCAGATTATATGTACCACCTCATTATTATACACTTGAAAATAATCAATCAAGGTTCTACCCTTCAATTCTAAACCTTCATGTTATCGAAAAGCTCACACTCAGTATCTCATTAGACCTAACTAATTATATTATGGACCGACCCTATTATTATGATGACCCAGATCACCTATACACTACATAAAGCTTAAAATGTAATTTATATCCTTCACTATCAATTATATATCTTCAATATTTTACTATCCTTTCAGACACCACTATCCATATAGGGACACTAACGTCAATGCTAGTGTCCAAATTCCTTATCTAGTGTCTATACTTTAAAAGTAATCCAAATTTAAAATATTTAAAACATATGGGTCAGCCTATTTGTATTATCTAACCCTTCCATGAGATATTTTCAAAACATGTGGTATAAATACAAATTAAATCCTACTCATTACCTAGCTAGCAAATACTAAGAAAATAACTATTCAAGCTCATTCAATCGATTGCACCATTCAGTTAAATTGCCCTATTCTTCCCTATTTATATATCAATAATAGGATTAGTTATATTACAGGTCTGAATGATCGAAATAACATTCCATGAGAAATATTTTTAAAGTTACAAACTAGATCATTGCATGCCCTTGCATATAACATTTTACACCCTTGTGCACACATAATCACACACTTAGGGGACAACTACATATGTTTGAGGCCATCCTTGGAGTATTGGTTATTTTGACAAAGGGGTCCTTGAGGTTAGCTTAACTTCATGAGCCCAATAACCCATTTTTGGCAAGGTAACATGACCTAAGGTGAATAACTAGGGGTTGATAAAAAGAGAAACATCTAGAACTTGTGTACATAATTTAGATAAAGCATACAAAAGGTGATAAAAAACCCATAAAGGTGAAACTATCAAATCCAAAAAAAATCTATATTTTGGGTAGGACATAAATGTCCAAATGAGGAAACTAACATCAATGGTAGTGTCCATAGTTTGACTGTAGCATCTAAGCATTAAAAATAATCAAAAAACCTAAATGAATGGAACACAGAGCTAAGTTACAAGACTGAGACAAAGCTAGGTAACATTGACAATCCAAAACAAAACAATAAACAAGATATGATTATATTAACCCTTAGTTCAATAATCATTTCTATATTTACTACACATGCTTTAATGAATTTATTTTTAAATACTATATTATATTGCATAGATCTAAATATTACATATTATAGTCAATTTTTTTATTTTGATAGGGTATTTATGTAAGGACCCATTTTGAATAAAACATTCTAGTGAACCCATCCTATAATTTTTAATTGAACCAAACCCTATATTGATTTAGGGTTTATTCCTTCTATAAATTTTCCATATTGTTGTATTTATTTTTCAAATCTGATTTTTCAGATTCATTTTTTCTTATATGGACATAATATAAGTGATGTTTGTTTTCTTTTTTGCCCTAGGCCTTGTATTATTTATTTTAGGTGTGTTTAGGTTTACAACCCTAACAATGCATGATCATAGTGAAAACCCTAAGGAGCTCCATATTTTATATCTTTTATTTAATCTTCCTGATGATCAACACATTACTTATGAGGATCTTATGGCTAACTAAAAGTGTAATACCCAGCCTTCCTTTGTAGCAGCTCCTTACAATTATGATAATGAAAATAACAATAATGTAAATTCCAATATTAATGAATATGTTGAAATGATAACATGCTTTCTTATTCCCATTATGATTATGATTGTGATTCCACATATTTTGAAGTTGATTTTGAGCAGCGTAGTTCTCCTATTTATCCTTCACCACTTGATTTAAGATCTAATGATGAGGTGCTTGAATAAAGACCAAGTGTACCACTCATTACTGCATTTTATAGCCTTCAATCTTATAAAATGAACATGCATGAAAATATCATTCCAAATGTTGATAATAAAAATATTTCATGCATACATCATTGTAAAGATGAACTAATAGTCGATTATACATCCTCTTTATTTAATGATGAACATATTAAAAAGAAAGAATGTTTGCCTTATTTGAAAAATATTTAAAATGTTACCAAAATTGAAGATTTTATTCCTTATTTAGCTCATGTAAATGCAAATAGTAAAATTAATTCTCTCTCTTTAGATATCAATGATACAAATGCATGTACTACTTCTCTCCCTATCCTTTTAGGTTAGAAAGATGAAAATGATAATACTAGTCAAATAGTGTCGATGCATGTTATTCTCCTCTTATTCTAATTCAAGATAAAAAAACAAAGAATCTTGGCCAAAGGTTTCCTAATGAAATAATTTACTAAACTAACACCGATTCACCTAAAGATTCATATGCTAGTTATGCTAATTTTCCTTTCTCATATGGTAATGATGTATCTAAACTAGAAAGTGACATTGCATCTTATATTCCTATCTCCTTTGAATTCAAAAATAAAAGTGAATTTTGAATTTTTTATTCTTATGATTATGTTTCAAACAAAATAGAAAATGTTCCTCTTTCTCCCTCCACATTTTCTGCTCAAAGCCATGTTCCAATTCTATATAAACATAATGAAGGCACATCTTGTATTCCTCTTACATTTAATTAAGATTCAAGTAGTCAAGACATTTTCCATGATAGTTGTATCAACCTTCATGAAATACAAAATGATATAATTACCTCTCTTGAATCATCATGTACTTTGAATGCTCCCCTACCCAATTATTGTTAATCATGTAATGATCCTAACTTAAAATTCAATAATATTTTTAAAGAGGACAATATTCATATGTTTCATATGGATGATAAATTACAACTTATAAGTGCATCTTCAAACTTGACAACAATTCCTCCTAGTGATATTGTATATATGATGACTACTATAAGATATATTCAGAAGTAAATGATGATTCTTAAGTTACAAGCAATTTCACATGAGGCTAATCTTAATGATAGTATTCTAGAGGATCAACACCTCACACAAGATGTTTTTGAACATCCTTATATAAACCAATTTTTTATTCCTAAGTTACCTTCATTTTATGGTCAAAGAGACCCTACAAATCACTTGAAATAATATGTAGATTCCTTTGATCGTTGGGATAAATATGGATGCTTATTATTAAAAGCCTTCAATAGAAGTTTGACATGAGAGTCTATTGATTGGTTATATATCTTTCCAAATGATTCCTTACCAAATTTAAATAAACTTAAAGACATATTTTATCTAATTTACATAAGCATAAATTGCCTAAGTTACCATTGGAACCTTTACAAATATTAACACAACATGATGAGAAGTCTATTCAACATTAGGTCATCCAATTTAAGGAGGAATTATATTCCTTGAACTATGCAACATCATATTTGAAAGCGCAGTTCATATTTATTAGGGCCCTTCTTTCACCGCTTAAAGAAAGAGAATTACATAGGCCTTTTACTTAATTTTATATATTTTACATGGACATGCATAAATATGCATGTGCACTAAGAAACATCAATATTGAATTAGCTGTATCTTCACCTAAAGGAAAACATGTTATATAAAAATCCTACAAAGCAAAGTAACAAACCAAGGATGTTCATGAGCCATCTCAAACACCTTCTTCCTAATCAGAAGTTCATACCAAGGAATAAATAGTAAAGCTTTTACACAAAGGAAAATAATACACATGTAAAATACCTCTTATAGTTAAAATATATACCTCTATTGGAAAAATGGTTAATTACTCTCCCTCCAAATTATTACCATCCATCACACATATTTGAAAAGGTGAAAAGACAACTATTTTGCACTTAATATGGTATTAATAGGCATCATGATAATGATTGTTTTGATTTAAATCAAAAGCTTAGACAACATGCATATAGAGAATTTATTACTTTTAAAAAAGAGACAAAAAGGTTTCCTTCTCCCACTTCTTCTAGGGTCACTCTAAGAGGGTCGAAACATCCCATGCCACCCCTACCAAAGAAAACATGGTTTATTGACCCTTGTAGAAACAAACCACTAGAATAATTCTTTCTCTTAGAACACATTTTACAATGATCGATCTCTCCCACATTGATCCTACCAAGGAACCATTGGTCTATTGAGATCTCACTATAGGTGCACTTGGGGGAAACACAAAACCAAATGTCATATAATCAAATCATACTTAGATACCACTATTTATTACTTGGCAATAATGGGTACCCAATCTAAGTCAGAAGGCTAAAAATGAAATAGATACACTTGATATTTCTATAGATGCATTATATATAATGTTAGAACAAAAATTAAAAGCATAATTTCCATATGATCATTATAGTCAATATTTGTTATTCCCAACTAGATTCCATTGTGTACGATGTTTGCCTCAGTTATCACTAAATAAAACTAAATGAATAACTACAAATAATTTACCATAAAGCATTAAAAAATGGGTTCCATAAACCAATACTCTTATTTCCTCTTCACAACTATAGAGTCCTATGAGACCTATACAAGGTACCATAGATTCTACCGTTCTATATATGACACTTATCCATGTCACTCGATAGTATCACCAGTTTAATGTACCATATTCTAATTTTAGAATTCCCTATGAGCATCCCTGAGATGGGATAATAGGCTAGACTTTTCCTTCCAAATATTCCAAAAAAATCAACAAATTCTAACAAAAATTAAAATTTTAAAATATTACAAGAAAATATTAAAACATTAAAATAAATAAAAAATATAAAGATATATTTAGCATACACATGTTTACTAGCTCCTTGACATATATGCTATTTAACTTATGTTAGTTGATAACATATCATTTATTTTATATACACACATATGCTTCATAGGTACTTGAGTGTGATACATGCATATATTAGATCCATGACACATGCACATGTAGATGTTGGATCTTTGCTCTTCCTACACAACACACTACATTGGGGGCATTTTGATTATATTTGATCATGATCAACATAGGTTATATTGTTTTATGATCACTTTTACATTATCATGTTGAGATTATATACTAACACTTACACATGTATATACTAATGCTTACATCATATACCATGTACTTGATATGCTATACTACATGACATTTTTTCCTAACACATATATGTATGGATTACTATGATAGCCTTATGTTGGTTTCTTATACTTCATTTATTCATATTATCACTCCCTTGAGTATAATTCATGTTTTATATTATCTTGATTGTGGAAAATTTTAATATGTTCCTTAATTGTAGGTCCATTTGTCATTGAATGTTATTTACTTATGTTTGAACATTTGAATAGGTCCTCCCTTTGACTATGTGGCATTTGAACATGCCCCTTGTTTGTGGTCTGCTTATATGCCTTTTGTGTGAAATTAAGAGATCTTGTGTGTGTTATTGATTATTTTATGAGCTTGTGTTGTTAATTTATAGATGTTTTCATGATCCATACCATGCATCTTAGGGATTGTTGTGATCACATATTATAAGCTTCATTGATATACCTACTTAGACATGCTACTCCTATATGCTACATGATCCATACACAAATAATATAGTTATATTATCATTTTAAGGTAAGGAGACTACTATATTCCACTCCCCTCACCTCAAAATGGGGGAATATTAGTGGGGTCATGCAATGGATACATTATTCCACACATACAAAGTTGGTAGAATTTGATACAATTTACATGATTTAGATGTACACTTGGGTTAAAATCCTATAAATTTGGCATTGATTTTTTACAGATTTGGGATAAATTTCTTGAGATTTGTGGCTCATATTATACATACTTATATATAAAAGGTTACATTTTGATATATACTTCATTTTTAGACACATTAGAGGTGCATATGCCATGCAAGTGCATAAAAAAATGCAAATACATATTCAAAACATTTTACCAGGAAACACCATTTTTACCAAGAAGCATAATTTTGAGCCTTTCCTATCTATATAAATTGGCTCCTTTGAGTAGTGAAGTTGAGATTCAATTCCCTAAGTGGCCTTAGCTCTACTCCCATTTTTTAGGTTGAGTTGTTTATACCACTTAACTTGGATTTATTATATATTCACTTGAATTATGTGATTGAGATTTAGTGATCTCAATGGTCATGTCATAAATCACCCTTGCACTAGATTAGGGGCATAATTACCCTCCAAGTTTCCTCTTCAAATCTCTAAGGTTTAGTTCTAAACCTATCTCATCTCCAATACTTCATAAGAGATCATTTTTACCAAATCAAATTACCAAGGGGCAACATCATTTCATTGATTTACATTTGTACTCTTTCCTCACTCTCTTTACTTTTCAATCATTTAAATTATGAAATTAAATAATATATTAAATAATTTATACTATAACATGCTCTTGGTTATAGGTCATACATTAACAAAAAAATCATTGGATCTCAAGCAAAGGAAAGGTGTGTTGTACACACCTAGGTAGACATTTATTTCCTTTAACCTAGTAATTTCATCCTTATACATTAATATATTAAAGGGGGGGTTGGGAAATGTAGATACTATTATATACTTGTATATAACATATCAATCTTGTAAACTTGATAAATACCAATCAGGTCTCTACCCTTTAGTTTTAGACCTTCCTACAACCGAAAGGCTCGCATTTGACATCTCACTAGACCTAACTACTTAGCTTATGGATCGACCCTATTATTTTGATGACCTAGATCACCTATGAATTAAAAAAAATATTAAAACATTATTTATATCCTCAACTATCAGTTATATTCCTTTAATAGTTTTTATCCTACCAGAAACTACCATCCATATAGCGACACTAACATCGATGCTAGTGTCTAGATTGCTTATCTAGTGTTCATACCTTAAAATTCATCTGAATTGAAAATATTTAGAAACATATGGGGTGGCCTATTTGCATTATCTAGAATTTCCATGATATATTTTCAAAATTTATGGAATAAATACAAATCAAATCCTACTCATTAGCAAACTAGTAAATACCAAACAACCACCCATTCAAACTCATTTAATCAATTACACAACTGAGTTATACTATTGCATTCTTACCTATTTCTATATTAGTCATATGATAAATCATATTACAGGTCTAAAACATTCAAATAACATCCCATGAGAAATATTTGTCAAGTTACAAGATAGATTATTACATGCCCTTACGTATAGCATATTGTACCCTTATGCACACATAAGACCACACTTAGGGGAGAGATACACATGTTTGAGGCCCTCCTTCGAGTATTGGATATGTAAGAAAATCTCATTGATAAAGGGTTATTTAAGGTTATCTCAACTTCATGAACCCACTAATCCATTTTTATCAAGGTGACATGACTTAAGGTGAAGAACTAGGGCTTGATCAAAAGAACAACATCTAGAGCCTATATGCATGATCTAGATAGATCATACACAAGGCAATAAAAAACTTATAAAATTGAAATGATAATATGCATAAAATATATTATATTTTGGGCAACATCCAGATAAGGAAACTAACATCAATGATAGTGTCTAGCCAGTAAAAGTAATACAAAAAATTGAACAAATGAAACACAATGTTGAGTTTTAGGACATATATAAAGCTGGGTAACAATGACAATACAAAATAGAATAATAAATAAGATATGATTCTCTTAAAACTTATTTTAATAATCATTACTATATTTATTACACATGCTTGAATGAATTTCTTGTTAAATATTGTATTATATTGCATAGATCTAAATATTACATATTGCAATCAAAAGTTTTATTTCTATAAATTATTTATGTAATGAACTATTTTGGATAGAACAAATGTTATATATAAAATATGTGATAATGTTTTAAAATTAGTATATTATGTCATCAAAGAAATATTATATCATCAAAGCATATATAGAACATGTATCGTAAGGTATACAAGTGTCATTTCTAGTAGATGTAGAAATGAGTCATGCAATGATTGTAGACATTTCATTTTCATAACTTTCATGTCTAAATTACAATCAGATTGATTTTCCACAATAATGTGAAAATTTAATAAAAAATCACTAAATTGAACCAATTTTTCTCCACACTTGATGTGTAAATTCCAAAACACATTGGTGCATTCCTGATTAAGGAAATATATCATTTCACATAATCTATTTCTTCTATGAGCACTTAAAATTAAATTAGTTCTTTGTAAAGGTTATTATTAGGTCAAATGAATAAGATAATAATTGAATAAATAACATTTAAAATGTTATATTCCTATAATGGTTAATTAATTACTTGATTAATTAACCTAAGCATGATGCATCCAATGCAAAATTCCATGGTTTTCACAAGCTTCTATTTTCAAAAATAAAAAATCCTTTGACTACCTCATCTTGATGACATGACATGGGAAAGTCAATGGGAAAGGAGAGAAATGAAAACAAGATCTTACACTCTCTTACACATTCTCACACTCTCCTCCTTCTTACACCCTCTTACACACTCCAAAAGTGGTCATGATTTCACTTTTCCTCCAAATATCTTCCACACTCCAAATTTCCTTAAATGGATGCTCTTACATTTTCAACGTCTAACATTGATGAGGGTGAGAACTCACTCCTAGCCATCCATTTGAAGATCAAGATGAACAGTCCTCATTGATTCATTAAGGCTATAAATTTAAGGCCCCCCTCCATCATAAACAAGCTTCTTTAACCCAAATTTACTCTACCAAAATTCCTAAGGAGATTCACAATTCTTAAGCTAAATCAAGTGTAGACAAGGGGAGATACTTCTCACATGTAGATTCAACATCACCAAAGATATCTAGTTATATGATTTGAGAAAATATCTCTTCAAATCAATAAACAAAGAGAGACTTTCAAGTAATGTATAAAATGTTTATATTTTGTCTTCTATTTGATTCATCCTTTGTTTAGTCTTGCTCAAACATAGTGAATAGGTTTAGGGTGTTAATTTCATTCAATTATTTTTTTGTGTATTCACTAACGATCAAACTAAGCCTCTTTGGATTCCTCTCTCACATAATGACATGCTTGATGAGACATACATAGCCCAAAAAATATTCTAACCCTTCTGATTCTTATACTTTCAAGAATTAACCTAATCATTAGCTTAGTTCACCTTATTTTCTTCAAAAACTTCATAATTTACATTAGATGTCAAATCAACAAAAATGCCATGTGTTTTAGTGTTTCCATCCTTGAAAAATGGTATAAATGCTCTATTTTCTATTTTAATGTGTTTTTGAAGGATGTCATTGTTGTAGGCTAGAATTGCATCCTTGTGGGAGAGTTTTTTAGGCTCTCTCACTCTTAGCTACAATATTAGAACAACCTGAGGTTGTGGGTATCCTATAGTGAGGTTGAACCTCTAGGATTTTTAATGAGTCTAGCTCCTTAGATGATTCACTTTGGCTTGTTTCCCATACTATAATCTACTACTAGCTAAGGAAAAGGGAGAGAAAGATGATATGAAAGGGAAAACCTAAGCTATGGATGGTGATGCACCAAAATATGAAATGATCCACTTTTAGCCTAGAAACCTTAACAACTATTAATGAAACTAATCAAGACATAGACTAATATAATATTATCTCAAGGCCACAAGCATAAGTATTTGGTGTGGAGGTTTAAGGGAAACCCTAAAAATTGAAGGATAGGAAGAAATAGGTCTGTATGAGACACTATAAATTTGTGACACTTCAAGAAAAGCAACAATGTCTAATACTTCACACAACCTACAAGGAACCAAAAGAATTAAAGAAAGATACTTAAAGAATCTACAGATGATGAAAAGAGACATACATTTGCAAGTTAAACTCCAATAATGTATACTTGACTTCAAACTAGAATTAGGAAAGTTTATCTTATTGCTTCAAGAGAGTGTTTACAAGGTGATGTTGATAGAGTAACTCTATCACCAATTGAGAGATCCTTTTTTAGACTCAAAAGTCTCTATATATATTAGAAAAGGATGAGAGAATAATGGGTTTGCATGAGAAAATGGAGAGGATAGTCATAAATGGCTGCAACCACCACTATGTCCTTGAGCTCTTTTACATTTTGAGCATGCAACTGCCTTGAAATGAACCACCCAAGATCACCACAAATCTCCTAAATCCCCTCATGCATTCATGTCTCCCCTTGTTGGAGTTGAGAGGGCCATGTGGGTAGCTACATGTCCCTACCAAGTGTGAATGATTTGATCTTGACATTAAAAATTTGGTGTGCTCCTTCACTTTGTGTGTCCTGCATGTATAAAGGTGAAATCCCCATGTTTTTAAATTTAGACTGAGCCATGCTACTTCTATCATGAATGGATATTTGTTGAAGATGATGTCCATGTCAAAGGATGAGGACCTCTCATTAATTGCACCTACCCATTCTTGCTTTGAAACCTAGATGAGATCTTTCCTTTAGATGGAAAACTAATCTAAGGACATTGGTTTTCCTTTATCCATCTATGTTGATGTAAGTCCATCCAAATGGCAAATTACAGGGGTTCATATTTTGATGTTTGTGGGCCCATCATGGGATATTTGAATCCCAATGGCTATTTTATGAGCTTGAACTTTGACACTAGTATGAATGTCATGTTGCCTTCAAACACTTTCCTACGAGCCTTTTTCTTTTGGGAAATTTACTTAAACAATTTCTGTAGACTTTTTTATTAAAGGAATTAAACTTTAGACTTTTTTAGAATGACCGTTTGGATTTTTAAAAGTCCTTTGGAGAAGTTCCCTTTCTAAAGGAAAAGTATCTTTCAGCCACTTCAAAAATGCCCCTTTCTAAAGGGGAAGTACCCTTCATAACTTTGCTTAGGTATACTTTCATAAAATATACCCTTTAGAATTAGTGCATAAGACACTTTGGCATGGAAATGACTCTTTGGAAAGAGTATTTTGACTCTTTGCTTTAAAAGTGCCCTTCAAAACTTGAAAAATGTCCTCTTTTTTTTGAGAAAAGTGCCCTTCAGATTTTTTGTTTCGGCACTTCTTCCTAAAGGAATTCCTTCTGAAGGAATTTATTTATAACTTTTCCTTTGGATTTTTTGAAAAGGTCTTTTTCTTTAGGACAAAAGTTCCAAAATAAAACTACGTTTGAAAAAATTATCTCAAACAATTTTCTCGAAGGAAAAGTGTCTTTTACTTTAAAATTCCTTTGGTCTTTACGTGGAGCACTTTATTTGAAGAAAATTGATTTATTTATCTCTAAATTTAAGTCATTTTCTTGAGATCTTCATTTTACACAAAAATTCTGAAGGAAATTTGCCTTAGGAAAAAATTTTCTAGACAATTTTCTCGAAGGAATTGTGTCCTTAAAATGGCCCCTCACCTCTTTGAAATGATCCTTCAAAAAATTTGTCTCAGACAACTTATTTGAAATAATTCAACACTTAGCCAAAAAGGGTCCCAAAAGAAAAGAAACACTTAGTCCCTAAAAATTCTAAAAGAATGAACAAGTAAAGACTTAGCTGAATATAAGATTTTGCACTTAGCTTTTGGCTTGCAGGCTTATCCTTGAACACTGTTGCTAGATCCTTAGAAAACCTTACTTGGATCATCTCTATTTACAAATGTTAGATCCATTTCTAAGCCTTTGATCCATTACTTCATCAAACCATGCAAGAGCTTTATATGTGGGCCAAAAATGGCCAACAATTATAATAAATGGTAATATACTGCTAATCGATGAAAATACTCTATGGAATCGGTGAAAATGTACTTTATTTTAGTGGAAATGCACTAATTAGTAGAAATGTACTACTAATTGATGGAAACACTTTATTTTTTTATCTATCTACATGAATCGAAGCAAATGTCATGCATTTCAATGAAAATTCCCTACATTTTAGTAGAAACACTCTATGTCACAAATCCAAGATTTAGACATTTTTTTGAAAACTTCTCACGTCAGCCCAAGGCAACAAAAAAAATTATAACCACTTTATTGAAGGTCTTTGGTCAAATAAGTGTAATCAAAACTCAAAACAAAGTATTTTTATTCTTTTTAAACATTTCTATTTGGGCTTAAAATGAACACAATTTAATTTAGGTTTAAAATATATTCATTTCTAAGTTATTTCATTTATCGCACTTGTTTGGTCTGTTATTTTTCTTGCTTGAAGTGTGTGTTTGTGAGGTTCATTCATGTGTATACTCTCCCCTTGTTTCAGCGACCTAGAAATGATAATAAAACCATTTTTATTTATCCCAAGTGAATCACCAAAGTATGCTCTTAGTTTTCCCATAGTGGGATTCCTACAAATTATAAATGGTGATACTTTCCTCTTTTTATTTGAGGCTACATGATTGGGGTGTCATTACCTTCTTGTAAGTCTTTAGGTTACAATGAATGGGGGTTGATATCCCAACACTCGTACCAACCTTGTACATCCAACATGGATATAAATATGTGGTAGTTGTCATTAGGGCCTAGTAAAATTCCCCATAAAGGTTTTCATGAAATTAATGGGTTAACTCCCAATGCTAAGCCATTAGACATCACCATAAAGTAATATAGGGTTACTTTAGTAGGGGATGTATCCCCCTATGAACATAATGACACTTGGATCTCTTCATTGATGGATTTTATACCCATCTTGAGACCATATAATAATTTAAAAAAAAAATTGATTAAGACCTTTTGGTTGTAAAACCTTCATTGATGTAGGGGTGCAAAGGTAACAACCCCTGAATACTTTAGTGGATTCTTCCCAAAGAGTCCTTTCTTCCAACATTCTGAACACTTCATAACAATGGGTTAAAAACATGTCTAATCCAAAATAATAGGTTGAAAATACCCCACATAACAATCCCTTTCTTTTAGTATGTAAAAAATTGTGACCAATCCTTCACCTTAGTAAATGGTGACAAATCCTCCACCTAATCAAGTGACGACCAACCCTCCACCTCATCAAGTGGCAACCAATATTCCACCACAACAAGTACTAACCAATCCCTAATAAATGTTATCTAATCAACATGTTCCTATTAGTCAACAACATACCATTTTTAGTCAACAATATACCTCTTCAAACTAAAAACATGTTCTTTCCAAACATCTTCCACCTAACCAACAATAAGTCCCCTTCATACAACTAATTCTTATGATTAAACAATAGGGTCCTTTCTATTCCCAATAAGTACCATTCAATCCACCACAAATCATACCTCCATTTAAACCATAGTTCCCTCCAAATCAGTGTCATGATCCTAATCATCCTTTTAATGCTTATCAACAACAAGTGATTTATTAGTAATATAACCCCAATCAAAGGGTGAACATTCTTGGTAGAAAGACTAATAAGGTACCTACTCCATAATATGCCATACCACCATTGTATTTGGGTCAAGGAAATCCATGTTTGAATACCCAACAAGATGTACCCAGTCCCTCTCAACTTATCCCCACTTTTTAGGACATACAAGACGTGAAAGATGTGGTTTCAACAATACAAGTAGAGAATCAGGGTAAAAAGTTTAAAATGGATTACATATGCTCTTATCCCTTTGATATGAGTTATCTTCAAATACCTTTCCTGTATAATTTTTAGATGCCTAAAATTGACAAGTAAAAAAGTAAGGGTGATCTAAAATATTACTTAAAAGAGTTATTTGTTCCTTGTCAAGAAGTGGCGTACAATATTATGTTTTGGCTTCACTTATTTCCATGCAGTTTGGCCGGGAAAGCTTTGGAGTGGTTTCTCCATCTACCCAAAAATTATATTGATAATTTTGATGACTTTTTTGAGAATTGTTTTAACACTTATCTTATAAAATATAGATCAAGGTGAATATGGTTGATTTATGTCATCCCAAATAAAGAGGAAGAGATAACTTTTCTAGTTATTTTCAACATTGGCATGTATTAACCAATCAATTCCCACATAACCTCCAAGATAAGAAATTAGTAGCATTATTTACTACCAACCTACATAAAGACAACAAATAATATTAAACTTCATCATGAAAATACATCTGAAGAGATTATTGAAAAGGGACCTAAATTTGAGCAAACCCTCATTGACAAAGGGATAGTAAAAATCTATTCTCAAAACCAAACTTAGAGCCAAGTTCAGAAGCAAGCTCCTATGAAATCTCAAGAAAGTACATATAAAAAACCTAATTTTTTCAATAGGAAAAAAATATTTTAGGAGATGGGTAACACATTCTAGGCATGTGTGAATGGTACAAACACTTCCTAGCCAAGAAATTCCACCTACCCAAAAATATACTTTACTAAGGCCACCTCTAAGAAGAGGTCAATATAAAAATAAAATTTCCAATGACCTTGGTGAGCCTATCAAGGTAGTGTTCCAGAAGCTAGCTACAACTAATATTTGGTAATTATAAAACCATTTCCGAAAGGCCCACATAAACCCACCTAGTATAGGGAGAACAAGTTTTGTGATTACAACTGGGTTCAGATTGTTGGGTCATTTTATGATCCAAAGTTGTTATTTGTTTATTTAATTATTTTACTAGGTTATTTGTTAGGTTAGTTAAAATGCATTATTTGGTTTCTTGGAAACCAACTTAAGTAATATTTTTAAAATATTATGAATGTACAAAAATAAATTGAAGCTTTACATTGAATATTATTTTGTTTTTATTCCTCTAATACCTGGTTCTATCAGTGGTATTAGATCCATGGTAGGAAATTTGTGAAGAAGAAATTTGAAAAGCTTGGTTGCAGTCCTGAAAAATTGAAGAGGAAAAGTGAAAATATTTGAAGAGTGTTTTTTTAACACTTGTAAGCTAATGGTCCTTTTATCAATGCAGATACAATATCTATGGTAGATCACTCTACAACTAGACATTGCTTTCATTTGTCATTCAGAAGCAACACATGAAGGAGAACACTTGATTCAGTTCACACACTATGCACAAAATCATGATTCCATTTTTACTTTTTTTAAATCAATGATCAAATTTGTAGAGTATCAACCCAAGTAATTAAAATAAGGTGAGTCCTAACACCCACATTTGTACGACACATCGATACGATGATTTGAAGTGAAAATAATATCTTTTCAAGGTATCAAATTTGTTAATTAATTTCATAGCTAAGCAATAACATAGCATAGAAATTACAAGTAATTTTGTTTTGCATTTTGGTTAGATATTATACCTATACAACATAGGCCACACAATATTTTTACATAATTTAATTCTTTGACATCAGTGAAATAACTTATTTATTTCTTATGAAGTGGTACAATGAAAGTAAAGAATAAACAAGTAATCATTTGATTTTTAAATTTTATATTGGTAGAGGATTTAACATCCTTCATTTAATTGTTTATGGGCTCCACTAGAGATGCAAAGTGTCATTTTTACATGCAAGTAAAATTTATTAGTAAAAAAGATTACGACGAATGTAATTTTTTATTTTTCTCTTCCACCAAAATCAAGGTCATATAAAATAGCTTGTTGTTTTGTATTCAACTTTATTGAAAGTGAAGTTGGTTAAAGTGTTTTTGTTAGTTACTTGAAAACAATAAGAGTCAAGGGTTTAAAACCCAATGGGGGATACATATTTTGGTCAAAGTTTAGGTTGACCTTATTTTTTGCATAAAGAAGAATAAAAGTGTAAAAGGAGATATAAGGTGTAATTGATTTTTTGACAAATACCTGAATCTTTTAGTATATCAAATCTACTTATGAGGCTCAAGGTAATACCCCAAGTAACATTCATAAGAATTCATCTTGTTATTATTTTACTTCTTTGTAAGTCATGGAAAATATTATATGTTTGATATCTGAAAATGGTAGATTGTCACCTAAAAAATACAAGGAATGGAGTAAGAACATGGAGAACACCCTCATTTTTAATGAATTATG
Organism: Torreya grandis; assembly: GCA_037957365.1. Lineage (NCBI taxonomy): Eukaryota > Viridiplantae > Streptophyta > Pinopsida > Cupressales > Taxaceae > Torreya > Torreya grandis. The sequence goes on along the minus strand of JARHVA010001211.1, from coordinate 1,128,030 downwards.
GGAAATCATAGAGAAAGATCATGCCACTAACTAAATCCATAAAATTGGTTGAGTACCAAAAACATGATAAGTATGCATGCACATTATTAAAAACATCTTGCACTAAACATGGTATCATTCATATAGATGCCGTTAAAATTGGTGCATGGAAATCTTGGAAAGTGTTAAAGGATTTGTATGACAAATAAATTTCCTATAATAATATCGATATATTAGTGTAGTTGATTAATAACAAGCTTAGAATTGATGAAGATGTATTTGAATATCTCTCCCACTTGTAAACATTGAAACAAGAATATTGCACAACTGGTGGAAATTTAGATGATGACATGTTTATTTCCATCACACTAAACAACCTTAATTCTACATACACCAATTTTGTTGAAATGCTACAGCTTAGTGATAAGTTTAATTATGCCACATTTGACTCTATTTATGAGTTATTGACTCAACACTATAAAAGGGGCTCACTATACAAATAACATGTCCCATCATAGAGATCATCACTATGTACAATGATAGTTTCAAAACCATTCTTTGAAACACTCCCTGAGACACTCTTTGAGTTATTCTCTGAGACACTCTCCACATCATTCTAAATTATTTCCATAACATTCTCATCGTCACTCTCTAGGATCTTAAAAATTCAAACATCACCATAGGTATTCTTCTCAGTCCTATGGTTCTTCCAATGATTCAACTTCTTCTAGATCTTGTTAGCACAAGAAAGAGACCAAATGTTTCAAATATGGTGGTATTGGACATATTGAAAATATCTATGCTTCTCAATAACCCTGCCCTCCATATAAAAATAAAATTGATGAAAATTATGTGGATCATTCTAGTGGTAGATATTTTGGTTACTCCAACTATTCTAGTTAATTTAATTTTTCCTCTAATCATGAGGCATCTTATATGGCCGAGGTCTATGGTCTCGATGGACCTGAATACTTATTTTGAGTGATTAGTGATTCACCCATCTTGTATGAGCTACTAGGCTAAAGATTGGGATATATTATAGTAGTATTTTTTTGGCTTGTGTTATTAATTTCAGTTCCATTTTTGAATTTCTATATCTGATATTCATGCCATGGAATAGACATGATTGTTTGATTTTGTTTCTCTCATTGCATAGCTTTTTACCTCTTGCTTGATAGGGGAGAAGATATATCATTTAGTTTGTCTTCGATTAGTCATCAATGAGAGTACAAGTTGATAGGGGATGCTATCATGTTTAATATTAAAAAAATATTACCAAAATTTATTGGACATTAAGGATACGTGTTATACATAGTATGGGTTAGTGGTGTAAAAGTAAGTGGTCCACTTACTCTTTCTCTATTCTACTTGTAAAATTAAACCTTTCTTAGAACTTGAAAATCTCTTGATATTTTGGAGAATATCCTTTCTCAATATTGGTCTTGAAAGACCAATAATCTACTCTCAAATACTTAAGTGACTTAAATACCTATATATCTAAACTTGATAAAAAGATAACTTCACTCTGTCGCTAAAACATGGTACTATCTTCATTACAATGATCTATCTTAAACAAGAACCTCCTTGATCTCCTAAATCACTTAAATACACCTTTGAACATAAATATAAGGGTTTTATCAAATATTTCACTTAACCTACTTTAGGTCATGAAGGAATTTTAACATTCCAATCTCAAAATGACATCTCAAAATTATATAATAAGAATATTACATCTAATTCAGTTCTTTCATATCTATAATGAGAATTAAATATGATTTTTAGAATATATTTACTCAATTACTTAAAAATCCTTATGAGAGAATTATGAAATGACATAGGGTTTATATAATTTATTTACAAATTCTAAAACATCACCAAAAGACCATAAAATTTGACTAAAAAACTTTCTCTATTTTGTCTTCTTGATGACAATTTTCAGCTATGACAGTACCCAGTCCTGAAATTTAAATATTTAGAGGGGTTTTGGACTCAAATACAATCATATTGACTCAATATAATGATAATATAACCTTTCATATGTTTATAAAATTTAAAAATACTATCGCTATCTTCAACGATCAACACTTGACTCCACTATAAGGTCTGCTACAGAATTGTGTATAATCAATTGGGTTTAAACACAAAGGTTTTGGTTATTATATCTTATTATTGATATTTAATATGAATTAATCAATTATTATTGTATATATGTATTTATAATAAACTAATTTTTACCTTATTGGTTTCTTAAAGACTACCTTAAGACAATTCTATCCAATTAGGCTGTGTAGACCTAACTCAATTTATTAATAGGTCTTAGCTCAAATCAATCCACAGTGACTTAAATCACCTTGTATAATTATTAAAAAATCTCACACAACATAAAAAACCCTTATTTCGAATTTTATATCCAAAATACAAGTAAAAAAGATCAAACTTTTACTTACTACAACTTCCACAATGATGATTACAAAAGGCATTTTGAATTTAAACCAATTGAAATAACTTATAGGACTTATCTAGAAAGTTTTATCAAAATTTGGATGGTTTTATATGGTTACTTTTTGAATTATAGGCCTTTTTGTTTTAGAACCCTTGTATTGGGGTTTGATTGTGTATGAAGAAGCCAAGAGCTTCAAATTGATCATTCATAAAGGATATGAACTCTTGAATCAAAATAAAACTTTTTTAGGACATAGAAAACATCGTTTGACTCTTTCAATCACCAAATTTGGCTCATACAAATATTTCTATGTGAAAAAACCATTGTATATATATGACTGTGTGTGGAAATAGGGGTTTGAGAAGGATCTAAGCAACAAAAGCTTCAAAGAGAATACAAGACCACTATAATTTGTAATGAATATCAATCATACATACAATAAAAATATGAATAAAAATATTTAAACAAGTATAACAATTTTATTTGTCAAAAGAATCACACTTTTCTTTACAAACCCCTAGACTGATTGTCACCTATAGGCAGACTATAAACTCTTTCAACTTTCTCTGTCAAACATGAGTTGTTTGTAATTTTTATACTATTTGAGGTCTTTATATTCTCCTCAACTATATGTTTTAGTGTCATTAGGATTTTTAATATAAGTCCAAGCTTAGAATTCCTATATTTGGCTTAATAATCTCCTCAACCTCTTGTACCAAGCTCAGTAAATGACTTCATTTGTTTTATCTTTTGGTTACATTTAGCCTTGTTTGGATTTAAGATAGATATATACTAACTAAAATTTATAGGATAATAAAAAATAAATCCTAAGACCATTATAACTCAACTTGACTTATATTTACAAGTATAGAATTTGAAATTTTGAATTAACCTTTTTGGTGAGAAACTTGTCAAGGGCCTAAAACTGACTCTTAGGACCTCAAATGGTCCATTATTGTTTCCTAAGACCTCTAAGACTTATAAAATACAAATTCACCCTTATAATAATGATTATTATAAATCAATCTACCAAGGTTCAAAATAAATCTTCATGAACTCTGTTCATGAATACTTTATATAGCTTCATGCTTGTTTATCTTTATTTGATTGCTTGTTGTTGGTGTACTTCTTCATCTTGGTCATTCTACTAATTTAATTCAACTCTCCTCTTGAATCTCAAATCTTATATTGTTTATTTAGACCAAATTTGATCTTGAATATGCATCCTTTCATTTTGATTTTGATGCATTTAGTTTGAAGTATAAAGTTTGTTTTATCTAGATCTTTTTGAAAAGAGTGATCTGATCATAGTTATTTCCTAAAACATATCATCCTTTTCTTTTGTTTCTTATATATTCTATATAATAGCATTTTTATAAAAAAATCATCTTCTTCATTCATTCTTGTGATTCTTATGTCCAATATTTCTTTATTATACGTGCTCTTGTACATAAAAAAATATATCATAGAAATACAATTGTTTATTAGGTCCTTGAGACCTATTTCCTATCATCATGATGACTAAGAAATAGATGACAACCAAAAAAACTTAAAATAACTTTTTGGTCCTCTATCTTTCCTTTCATTCATCATATGGGTTGTTTCTTTTATCTAAAATCTATTCATAATTGTTTCTAACCTCAATTAGAGGTTCTTCACATGAGATCCTCTTATTGTTTCTTAAAACAATCTTTTCTTCTTTTTCCTCATGGTGCTTGATAAACATATTTTCTTTGTCATTGTCTTCCATGGAAATCTCTTTTGACAAACTTACTTTTGAAAAGCAAGATCATTAGTCTCCACATTTATATGTTCATGAAATGAATCCTGATGTTCTAAAGGGAAATCAAATACCTCAATAGATGTATCAGCTATTGTATTCTCTTCTTCATATTCTTTTACATATAGTACAAACTCTTGAATGATGTAATTTACCTTTGTTTCTTCTATTTGTAGTAGAAACTCCTTATTGTTTATTACTAACACCTTATCATTACCCTTTGATGTTGTTCCTTCTTTTAATGAGAAAAGTATATGTTTCTCTCCTCATGTTTCAAAAGCATAGGTGTTTTTATGTCCATCATGGAGAGCCCTCATGCCATAATTGCATGGCCTACCTAGAATAATATGAAAAAAATCCATTTGTACCACATCACATAATACCACATCTCCATAGCTTCTAATATGGAATTTTACTATACATTATTCATTTACAAAAAATTCATGGCCATTTTGTAAGCATGACACTTTGTAAGGAGTAGGATGATCTACCTTTTTAAAATTCAATTTACTAACCACCTTTTCAAATACCAAATTGTTAATACTCCCACTATCAATAATTATTTGACAACACTTACTTTGCACCTTACCTATGGTCTTGAATAGGATTCATCTTTGTACTGGTTTTACATTTGTCTCTTTTGGCTTGGGGAGTAGTTATCCATCAACAATAATCTTCTCCTTTTAGGTTATTTATTTGACCCTGTACTTTCTTCATTTTTAGCTTGAAAAATTTGAATAACATGCCTTATTTGATCATAATTTGGCACTTCATAAGAACTATGGCCAATTTCATGATTTTGATAACACCTACCTCCAAAGAAACCTTTCTTACCTTCTAGATATAATGTTCTCATTTTGTATGGATGATCTTCTCTTGAGATTTGAGCTTGACTTGAAGGTGTGATCTCTTTTTCTTCATGAACCTAGATGTTCTCACCATGTTGCCTCTTTTATATAAAATAGCTACTCTTGTCTTTTGGAACCCTAATAATCTTTTCTTCTACTTTGATTACAAGCTGATAAGCTTCTTCTAGTATTCTAGGAAATAATAAAGCAATATCATCTTGAATACTAAATTTTAAACCATTGATATGCGTGGATACTTTCCCCATGTCCTCTTTAATATGAACTATTCTTATGGTTAATCTATATAATTCTTCAATAAATTTTTTAGCTGACAAATCTCTTTGTTTCAAATTCTAAAGTTTCCTAAAAAGATTAATCTAATAATCTCTAGGTATAAACTTACCTTTTATTTTTGCCACCATCCTGTCCTATGAGGTTTATCTTGTGGTTAATTTTATTTAATCATTCATTCAGTACTACATCCCACCATAATTATGCATGCCCTCTTATCCTTGTCACAAAAAAATTCACTCTTTTTTATTCATTCACAATTTCATAATGGAAGTACTTATCTAAAGTGCTTATCCAATCTATCAAATCTTCTTCACTAAAATTACAATCATATATGGGAACTTCAAATTGTGGTTTAATACTTTCCTTCTCAATCACCTTTACAAGTTTTTCTTCTACACCTTCTTGCTCCTCTAGTCCTAATGTATCTTCTTGTAGGTCTACATCATCAAAACTGATGTAGCCTCCTGTAGTACCTCTTATTTATGTCCTTTCCATTATTTGTAAGCATTATTTGATGTTTTTGAGCTTCCTCATCATGTACTCTTTTGTTAATTGCCTTCTTTGACCCTTCTTTGCACCCTTAATCCTAAGTGTCATCTCCAAAAGCTTGTCTTTACCAACTTGCTATCCTCTTTGGGTCACCTCCACTAGAAGTATGATCAAATATTTATCTCAGGTCTTCTGAGCTCTGATACCACTTGGTGTAAAAGTAAGTGGTCCACTAACTCTTTGTCTATTATATTTGAAAAATTAGACATTTCTTAGGACTTGACAATCTCTTGATATTTTGGAGAATATCCATTTTCAATATTGGTCTTGAAAGACCAATAATCTACTTTCAAATACTTAAGTTACTCAAATACTTGTATGTTTGATCTTGACAAAAAGATAACTTCACTCTACTACCAAAACAAGGTACTATCTTCATTATAATGATCTATCTTGAACAATAACCTCTTTGATATCCTAAATAACTCAAATGCATATTTGAAAATAAATCTAAAGGGTTTATCAAATATTTCACTTGATCTAATTTAGGTCATGAAGGAATTTCAATTCCAAACTCAAAATGACATCTCAGACTTGTATAATAAGACTGTTACATTTGATTCAATCCTTTAAGATCTAAAACAAGAATTAAATATGAATTTTAGAATCTATTTACTCAAGCACTTCCCAAACCTTATGATAGAATCAGGGAATGACATAGGGTTTATAGAAGTTCTTTAAAAATTCCAAAACATCAACCAAAGACCATAAAAATTGACTCAAAATCTTTCTCTATTTTGTCTTCTTGATGACAATTTTCATGTATAACAGTACACAATCCTCAAATTTGAATATTTATAGGGTTTTGGACTCAAATACAATTATACTGACCTAAGATAATGATAATAGACCCACTTTAGATGTTTATACAATTTCAAAATACTATCTCTATCTTCAATAATCAACACTTGACTCCGCTATAAGGTCTGATACAGAACTGTGTATAATCAATTAGGTACAAACACGAAGGTTTTGGTTCTTATATCTTCTTATTGGTCTTTAAGATGAATATAGTAGGACTTTTGAGCTATTTGATTAAATTTACATAAACTCTATAATTTAAAACTAAAAAATCAAACTACCTAAGTAAGATCTAGAGCCATTATAATCAAAATGCAATTAGATGAATACACAATTCAAACCAACATTCTAATCCTAAGTCTAATTGATCTAAACCAAGATTAAATGGATAAAAAATAAGAAGATTAGATTGATATTACCTTTGTCTCAGAATTTTGGCATTATGTTGGCATGATCATGGATTGTTGATGATGGATTCAAGGATTTAATTGGCATGGAGACTTCATGGGCTTGATAGATGGATTGGTCATGGAAAAGGGGTTGTTTAAATAGAATGTGGAGGGAAGAATCAATGGTTAGAATTTAAATTTAGGTTGTGGGGATCTATGGTGGAGGATTATCCAAGGAATTTAAAATTCCTTGGAAGCCTCTAGATTTAGAGTCTTCTAGAGAGGAAGGGTGAGAATCAAGAGGATTATAGAATCTTCTAATTCTATAATCCACTTAGGGATTAATTAGGCTTAGAAAGGGATTAGGTGGGTGATTAGGGACTAGGGGTGTAGGATAGCCTAAAAGTAGGCTTAGTAGGTGGTTATGTGGGTTATGGGAATTTAAAATTCTTAAATAATGGATATGATAGATTAGGATAAGATTAATAAATGATTAAAAAAATTAATGAAGTGGGACAAGATTATAGTTACTAAATGAAGAAATATTGATGGGGGATATGAGATAAATGATTAAAAAGAGTGATTTTAGGATGTGATAAAGTGAGATAAATTAGATAAGATAAATTAGTATCGACCAATAGTAATATTAGTGATGTTAAATGAAGTGAGTGGATTTAGATGCATACATTTTACCCCTCTTTGAAAGGGAATTGTGAGTGGAGTGAAGTGGAAGGAGTAATGGTATTTGAAAGAAAAACATTTTTATAGATGAATGTTAGAAAATGATGTTAGTGGATATGATGTCCCCTTGAGGGGACATGTGGGGAAGAATGAGATGGATGGCCACTCGAAAGAAGAAAGAGGGGAGGGATGAAATGAATACATAAGGGGATGGGATGTAAGATGTTAAGATAGAGGATGACGAAAATGAATTCGACTTGAGTAATGAGAGAAAAATTGATGATGCCCCTAGAAAAGACACATGCATAAGGAGTAGAGATGGCTTTGTCATGGTTGTTGACACATCTCAAGGGGGAATCAACCATAACATGATGATGATAGGATTAAAAAAGCTACAAGATTTAGACATATCCCAAGCAAGGATGCATGTAAGGGAGAGATATTAGACAAGATAAGAAAAGGATTTAATAAGATTAATGATGGGTGTATCTCAAATATACATTCGAATGATGTGATGATTGATATGAAAGAGAAGAAATGATATGATCAAGTGAGCAAAAGATAAAGGAGAAGAATTAGACTTTATTGCATCAAATCAATGAGCCACAATATGATTAGTAGTGAGGATGCCCCTATCAGGGACACATGCAAGGGAGAGATAAATGATAATTTTACCAATCATTGATTGATAGAAAAATATGGATGTTGTGATATTTCGGGCCCAATTGACAGGTATGAGTGATTGATGGAAAAAAGAGTAAGGAGATGATTGTAAGGATGATGGTTGTTTAATAGACTGATTGATGAATGATTAATATTATGGATCAAAGATTGGACTGATGGAATAATTGAAGATGATGAAAGATGAGAAATATGTAATGATGGATGATGAGGAAAGAGGAGATAGTGGTTGAGATATCCTTAGGTATTGAAAAGTGGCCAAGTGCTGCCCACTATGGTTGCCAAAATGTAGCCTGAATTTTAGATTCACCTCTTATTACTATTTTTAGAAATATAAACCTAAAATATAAACAAATAAATAAGAGGGGATAAAAGATATAATCAAATTGTTAAGATAACTCTTACCAAAATTTTACCTCTTTATAAATCCTCTCCAAGATTGTCAATTAGATGCTTGATGCCGAATTGATGGATGTTAGATTGCTTGATTTTGCTTGATAATGGCTTCCAATAGATGATTTTTTCTTAATAATGACTCTTGATGGATGCAATAACGATGATTATGGATTTAATATAAAGGATAATGGCATCAAGTTGATAGTTTTCCAAGTTAGTTTGCATGGAAGGGGTGGCTTAGTTATATAGGAAGTGGAGGAAGGATCAATGGCTCAAATTGAATTTTGAGCCATTGAGATCAATGGATAGGATATTTCTAAGGAATTTAAAATTCCTTGGAAATATCTATAATGGATAATTCTAGAGGAAAAGGGGATAAAAAGAAGGATATTTCTAGAATTATCCAATTCTAGAAATCTCTACTAGGGTTTAGGGGTTTAGAATAGCTAGGAATAGGGTGGTAGATGGGTAGGTAGAATAAATTGGAAAGTGGCTTAGGGAGTAGGTTAGTGGGTAAATAGGTTTATTTGGCATATCAATGAAGGATATTAATTGTCTTTGGGATGGAATAAGGTTTGTAGGATGTAATAAATAGGGAATGGGATCTTAGTGAATTAGCTAGGGAATATAGTTATTAGGCTAAATGATCAAAATTAATGTAATTAGTGAGGTGAGAAAATTTTAGTGCATATAATGAATTTTTCAATGATTATTTTATATCTATATTTATAAGAAACCAATTTTTACCTTATTGGTTTCTTAAAGACCAACTTAAGACAATTTTGTCCTATTAGGTCTATGTAGACCTAACTCAATTTATTAATAGGTATTTATTCAAATCAATCCAAAATGAATTAAATGACCTTGTATAAGTATTAAAAAAATATCACACAGAATCAACAACCTTTATTTCCAAGTTTAGAGCCCAAAGACAAGTCAAAAAGATCAAACTTTCACTTACTAAAGCTTTCACAATGATGATCTATATGTTTTTAGAACACAATCACCTAGAACAAAAATTGCAAAATTTGTTTTCAATTCAATTAAAATACCTTATAGGAACTATCTATAAACTTCTCTAAAAAATTGAATGGTTATTTTTTGAGTTATAGGCCATTTTGTTTTAAAACCCCTATATTAGGGTTTGACTATGTATAAAGAAGCTGAGAGATTCAAATTGATCATTCATAATGGATATGAATTATTAAATCAAACTAACACATCTATTAGGACCTAGAAAACATCCTTTAACTCTTTCAATAACCAAATTTGGCTCATACAAATATTTTTATGTGAAACAAACTACTATATATATGATTGTGCGTGGAAATAGGGGTTTGAGAAGGGTTTAAGCAATAAGAGATTCAAAGAGAATACAAGACCACTGCAAATTGCAATGAATCTCACTCATATATAAAATAATAATATGAATACAAATATTCAAACAAGTACCACTTCTATTTTTCAAAAGAATCACACTTTCTTTACAAACCCCTGGACTGACTGTCACTTATAGGTAGATTATAAACTCTATCAAATTTCTCTCCCAAACATGAGTTGTTTATCATTTTTAAACTTGTTGAGGTCTTTATCTAATCCTCCATTATAGGTTTGAAGGTCATTAGGTTGTTGAAGATAAATCCAATCTTAGAATGCCTATATTTGGCTTGAGATTTTCCTCAACCTCTTATACTAAGCTTAGTGAATGACTTTATTTGTTTTATCTTTTGGTTACATTTAGCCTTATTTGGCTTTAAGATAGATATAGACTAAGTAAACTATAGAGGAGATTCAAAATAAATCTTAAGACCATTATAAATCAACTTGACTTATATTTACATATGTAAATCCATATATTTATAAGTATAAAATTTGAAATTTTGAATTAGCCATTTTGCAAGGAAACTTGCTAAGGACCTAAAACTGACTCTTAGGACCTCAAAATGGTCCATTATTATTTCCTAAGACCTCTAAGACTTATAAAAAGATAAATTTACCCCTATAGCAGCGATGCTCTTGCATCGGTTGGTCACTTTGATGGGCTTTTAGGTGGAGCCTTATGTAGATCAATGTAGTTGTATAGGAATTGATCATGTTCTATAGTAGTATGGTACGATGATAAAAGGGGATGAACATATTTTTATTGTGTTCATCAACCTTTTATGACACAACTCACAGGGAAAGCATCATCGATTCTGATCATTGCCAAGATATATAGTATACCAGTTGTAGTTGCATTAGAGTTTATTTCATGAATTCAGAGTCATTGCTCCAGAGTTTTTATTATATACCCCTTTCAATCAAGGGGGAGTTTTTTGGGTCATTTTATAATACAAAGTTGTTATTTGTTTATTTAATTGTTTTATTAGGTTAGTTGTCAAGCTAGCTAAAACCTATTAGTTGGTTTATTTATAACCAACTTGAGTAAGTTTTTCAAAAGCTTATGAATGTAAAAAAATAAATTGAAGCTTTACATTGAATATTATTTTGTTTTTATTCCTTTGATTCTTAGTTCTATCATAGATTCATTCCATTCATAGATGTGTATAACTTAGACACTTCATTCAATATTTATTGGAAAATGGTGAAATAGAGTTATACAACATTACTTTAACATCTAATCAAAATTTGGGTATTTACCAAATATTTCTCCACATCACAACTCTAACAACTAGAATCAAAATCAATACAAATATAACAATCAGAACTAGAACTGAATTCCTAATAATCAAAACCAAATCATCAACAACAATAAACTAATCAGAATTTAGGTTAGGACACCCATTCTAACCAAGTCAAATATTATAATGTCCCATACCAGTACAATAATGGTGTAGTTTATATTATTAGTAGTCATATAGACACTATCAGAATTAATCCTAAACAACAACTAACAATACCCAACATTCACCACTTTCCATTTTATGACCTCCACCCCATATGTCAGTAATCCTCCTTTGGCTTGAAATTGTATTGCTGATCAATTTTTGACCCCAAGTCAAGAATGGCCAAACCCTATAAGTTAAAAATTTTCATAGGGTTATCAAAACTTGTATGTGGTATTTTTATGGTCTTAAATGGTCCTAAATGTTTTCCATGTGGTCATATTTGTCCTTGTTTAGCTTGGTCCAAGGTTTGGTCTCATATGTGCTTGTCTAGGCTTAGGGGTTTTATAAGGTCTTAGGGTTTTCAAGTGTGTTAAAGGTAATTACATGGTTTATAGTCATTATAAAAGGTTATTAATATGTTTTTAAAGTCATAATATCATGTATTAACCTTTTATTATGTTCTTATGTGCTAAATATCATTTTGGTCACCTTTTAGCCTATTTTTAAGGATTTGTACGTACTATCTTCAAGGGAAAGCATTTAAAGAAGAATAATAATATAAATTATGTTATAAATGGGTAAAATAATTGTTATAACCTAAAAAATATGTAGTTTAATGCTTAAACTAAGTAAAATAATCCTTTACAAGCACTTTTGGTCACTTTTACAACCTTTGAAGATCTAATTGTAGGTAAAAATGGTTTCATAAGGTCTCTTGGGATTAAAAAGGTCATATTAAGGATTTGGATCATGTTTTAGTTCACACATATGTATTAGACACTCTTTCTCCTTTGTCATTACCTTTACAAGCTTAGAAAGACAAAAATCAAATGCATGGTATATCTAGGAGAGATAAAGTTGGGAGATGAAACTTTGAAAATTTTTAGGGGTACTAATAATATTTAATTTAGTGTAATTTTTTTAAATATTTATGGCCCCTCCTTTATTAATAATCGCTAAGAGTGACAGTAGGTCACTATGCCTTGTTCATTCAAGCAGGGTCTAGTTTTGATCATGTTTATTCATGCCATAATTTGGAGGAGAATGGTTTTGTGGAGTTATTTAAGAGGAAAAAATGACCCATTTAATGGTTTTTTAATCAATAAATTAAAATTCATGAGGTGTTCTCTTCAAAGGAGAAAGGTGTTTCAATTGTGTGGGCATATCATCCTGTTGCAAGTCTATTTTGGTTTTTTTGAGATGTTTATCATTTTAAGAGGTTTAAAATAATTCATAATTAATTTAAAACATCCTAAATCTATCATAATTCATTTTTTATCTCTTGATAAGTATCTCTTTACAAATAGTCTTTCAAGAAACATCATGTTTTGTACTCTTTGGAAGCATGGTCTATGCTCATGAGCAACCTTCTCTAGGTCTAAGTACAAATGTTGGATATAAATGGAAATGATAATTCATTTTTATTCATGATAAAACAACTTGAACATTGGATTTCTAGTAAATTGAGAGTGAAATGACCAAATATGTACTCTCAAACAAGATTATAAGGTGCTTCATTCACTCACAGATTTATAGACCTATAAGTGAGATTTGATGGGGTCTAAGGTCTAGGTTGAGAGTGTTAAAATAGTTAAAATAACTTTATTTACCCTTAAAACATCCATGTGACCTTTATATACACTTCATTACCATCATCAAAAGTATAAGTGAATTAAGAGACTCCAATTATCATACACATACCTTACACATGAACTGACTGTATGTACAAGCCTGTACGGACCATGATTAAAATTTTGAAATGATATAATGTTTGATGATAAGTATATAATATTGAGAGTGGGATAAATAAATGGGGTAATATTTGATACAACACCAAAGTGTCAAAGGGTAAAGGAAGCCATCCTTTAGCCTATGCAAGCAAAATAGAGACCTATAGGTGACATACCTGTAGGTCCTATTTTGGACTAAAAGTTCACTCCCATCAAAATAAAATAAAGGTTAAAGAATTAATAAATAATATCAAGATAAAATATACAAACTATTGAGGACACCTAAGCCATTTAGAGTCAAATGAGGGTCAAGAAGATGGAGTTTACAACCTTAATACATATACACAGGTCTATGTATGAAAATAGAAAGGCAAAGGTCTAAAAATATCATAAAGAGATATGAATCATGTGAAATAAGGGATGTGAACCTTTCATGAAGTTTTAATATCTTTAATATGTCATGATGGAATTGAGAAACCAAGTTCAAGACCTTATTTTTAGACTCTTCCCTAAGTAGCCACCTAAAACCATGTACTAAATATGTATAAGTAACAAGTGAGTGTGTGAAGGTTTTAGGAAAAGTTGAGAAGGTTATTAATTATTAATAATATGAAAGGGTCATTGAGATTTAAAAGTTTAAAAATTCAATTCCTACAACCCAAAGATGCACTTAGACTACCCTAAGGACCACCTAAAGGTTGCTTAGGCAAGAAGGCTGGTTATAAACTTAAGAAGAAAAGGGTCATCTAAATTAAGTGATATGGGAGTTAGGGTGAAGTGATAAAAATTTTATAATAATTATTCAAATCCAAAAGGACATAAAGGAAGTTCATAAGAGTTGACTATCTACAAGGCTCTCTAAAACCCTATCTGCATAACCAATGCAAGCTACATGCCTGCCTACCTAGTCATGATTGATACTTGTTTGTCCAAAAGGAAAAAAATGGTTTTATGGAGGTAAATATAATTATAATGGTTTAATATTGGTAACATAACTCCATTTAACCCTCAAACCCATCAAAAGGTGAATCTAATGGTGACAAGCCTTGTTTAGACCAAACAAGCCTAAGACCATACATAAACTTATGAAAAGTCATAGAAAGTGTAGTTTGTTGAGGGTAAAGTGGAAAAGTTTTTATAAGTTTATAGACATATTAAATACCTCTAAGAATTATAAAAAATAAGGTAAAATCAAGAAAATGATAATTAGGCCTATAAGACCTTCCATGATTTCCTCTCATGCATGACTGCATTTCAAGGTAGGATTTATCTCACTTGTGTTGACCTTAAAATATTTAAAGGGTATAAATGGATTCCATATGATGTATAAAGGTCCACATAATTCAATCTCATGGCATCATTTTTTGGTTTAGGTCCATCACCTTCATGAAAAAAACTTAAGAGCTTAGACCCCTCTCTAATGGCCTGCTTGCAACCCAAGAGACACCATATTTTACTCAAATATCTCACAAGGATTTGAATGGGACCAAATGGTGTTTTTATGTTGTGTATGGGTCCAATAAATACAATATTTTTGCATTAGGAGAGATAAATAGGATCTATTCTTTATGAACAATCTTTAAGAACAAAACATGCCTAAAACCCTCCTAAAACCCTAACAGTGACCAGTTAAGAGAAATGAGCCTATAAATAACATGAAATTACCTGATTTTCCTATTAAAACTCTTGTATATTATTTTTGACTCCAAATAGGTTCTCAAGGTGTACTTCATATGTACTTGTAGTTGTACAGAGTATAATAGATGCACTATTTTTGAAGGATTTTTGGTATTTTGTAGGCTTTTGAATAGATATACACTTGAAAACTATTGGAATAAGTTAAATAATATGTATTTAATATTTTAAATCAAAAAAATATGTATATAATATCATATAAATGATCAAACAAACATCATTTTTCAAGATAGTCTCAAACAGGCCTAAAATGAGACTAGGTTTCAAGGCTATTTCATGGTTCTCACACTTCCATAGGGTCTCATGACCTCAAATTTGACATGGAGGTTGATGATAGGAAAGGGAAAGTTAATCACACACTTTTGGGTGGTTTAAATTTTTTTGGTGAGATTCGGAGTAGAAAATCAGGCTTCTAGGCAAGGAGGCCTAATTAAAGAGAGAAAAGGTAGAAAAAGGCATTTCCACTCACTCTCAAGACCTAAAACTTGGCATGGATTTATAAATCCCTATTGGGTATTAAAATATTCAATTATGTTTTTATTATCATATATAAACTACTATACCCAAGGAGGTTTACATGATTTTAGGGCTACAAGGAAAAGAGGTTTAATGAGAGCTTGAGGAGCAAAATAGAGTCTTGGGTGTTATTCCAAGAACCAAAATAGATTAATTAAAGTTTGATAAGTTATTTTAATGAATTTTATGGATATATAGTGAATTGGATAAGATTAACTCAATTTTTGAGCCACTTAGACAAAGATAGGCATATGAAATGAAGAGTTTCAAGACACCTAAGTATATGGATGACGAGTGCCACTGAAATGTCAGACCAAAGAAATTTATAAATGTAGGTAAGGTGTCAAATGAGAAGTTATGAATGAATTCATGTAGAATTCATGATTGAGAAGCCCATTTTTCACTCTTCTTATGCAAGGAAGGGTAGTCTTCAAGAAGATGTGTCAAGTGTCAAGTTAAATTTTCAACTCCTATGCCAATTTGATAATGGCACATCTTTAGATGAGAGACACATGGATTTAGAAGTCTATTTGAAATATTCCATAACTAATCTTTGTTTGTAACTTTCACATGGACACTTGGCAATCTTCTTCTTCTACGCCCCTCTCTCTACCTCATTCTCTATATAAGTTGCCACTTTTGGCCTTGTAAGGTATCCCATTTAGTATGGTGAAGCCCTGTTAAATTGACTAATAATTTTTCCTTTGAATAAATATTTCAATATGATTTTAAGTTCTCAAATTTTTTCTTAAGTGTGTGAAGTAGTTCATGGTTGAATGGCAAGTGATGGTTGTCTCTTCTTGTGTTCATCTTACTCTTTCATGCTTTATGTAAGTAATTTGACTCTTTTTAGGTCACATGTGTTTGGTATTGAAGGAGCCTATACCAAGATTTAACACATGCATTATGAAATAGAGCTAAACACAAATAATTTGATAAATATTTTAACACACCAAACTATTATTTCATTTTATTACACTCTAATTAATAAGACATTCAGGTGTTACATTCATATAAGAAAATCATTCCTATATTTATGGAGATTATTTCTCCATTAAATTCTCATCCAAAATCTTACAAATTATACAAAATCTATATAAAATATATTGTTGTAACAATATATATAAACATGGCCGCAGAGAGGGAAGAGGGAAGAGGGAGCGTGGCCGTAGATACGGCCATGCTGAAACCCTTACCTCCACGGCCATGGTTTTTGGAGACCAGGTCCCAGAGCTAATGGGTTCTTTGGTGGTGAGCATGGTGCGGTAACTGGTTGATTTTTTTGCGTGAAAGGGGAATTTTTTTTCCCTGTTTGGACTGTCATACCAGCGCATGGCATGGTGTTGGCCATTGTATTACTCATCCAGCAAGCTTGGAGAGGATTTGGCTGTGGGGAGGGCCTTGAATGGATCCCCGTGGTGGTAGATGTTGTGTTAATAGTGGATCCGGAGTGGCTCTATTTCTACTGTAACCCCAGGGGCTCGATTGAAGATGTTTTTTTTGGGGGTGGTTGCCAGATCTAGTTTTTTGCCATTGCCTTCTATCTATGGGGTCGTAACTCATGGAAAAGTGCTTCAAAACATCTTTCGATGAAATCTTGATTGCCAAGGTGGTGTTGTCTCTGTGTTCTGTAGATGGGGAGAATGGGCTGACGATCGGATGGACATCTGGGGCGATGGTGGTGCTGGTTCTGGGGTTTGTTTGGTTGGGGATGGGGTCTAAAGGCAGATGTTAATACGGCTCCCATATACCTCTCCTCGTGTTAACATGGCTCTAAAATGTGTTGATCTATTATTGCATGGATTTTTTAAGGTTACAGGTCCTTGCAAAACCTAGGTTTTTGTTTCAGGCCATAGAGCTTGGTTTTTTTGTTTAGGTTTTAGGTTATTGAATAACCTGGGGAGCTTTGTCTGGTTTATCTTGGGGGTTTCAGGTCCATGTAAAACCTAGTTTCTCAACTGTTGTTCAGTGGGTTTGCCTGTCCAGGCAATTTTTATTGCTTTATTTTTTGATTTGTAAAGGGTTTCAGAGCCCCTTCAAAACCTATTTTTACCATAATCTAAAACAATATATATAAACAATATTATATACTAACTTATATTCATAATATTGTTTATAACAACATTACTACCAAATATAACTACCAAAGAACCTATACATAATAATGAATTATTACTCATGTAATTATTCATATTATGGTGTAAAAATTACTATGAGGAATAATTATTATCTAACATTCCCCCTTAAGCCTTACATGGTAATTTGTGTTTCACATTACTTAATGAAAGTAATGTAGGAACATATCAAATTCTTATCTACTGTTTATTGTTGAGAACACATCAATCAAATCAGTGTGGGAACTTAGAATAGGAACATCTACCATTAAACATTCACTGAGGGAACACATCATCATAATAGTGTGGAAACCACAATAGGAACACCATCTATTCAAATTTCACTCCTGCCTCCAAGAATTGGCATGAATAGAATTGTATACCACCATATACTCTTAATTTTGCATACTACTGATGTGATTTTACTACACACGACCACTAATATGTGAAGGAGCACATCCTACATTTACTTTATATGACTATAAGATGTGTCACTTGTGAATCATCTCCATAAATAATAAGGTAGTCATAAGATCTCTATAGTAGCTTCTCTCCTAACTGTTGCCACATTCCTATTTCTTCTAAACACCTTTTTTATGCAATTCCCTGTGTGAGAAAATAGGAAATTATCCTCTTATTTGTCACACACAAAAAAGTGCTTAATATATATATATATATATATATATATATATATATATATATATATATATATATATATATATATATATATATATATATATATATATATATATATATATATATGCACCACTATTGCAAGAAGTGCCCCTTCATTAGTAGCTAATGAGAGGCATAGAAAGCCTCCATCCTCCAGTATCCTCCAACCTCAAGTAGGTTTTTGCTTACTCAGTCAATGATGTTATGAATCTTAGATGCATTAAATTGTTGAGGAGAAATTCCCCCCCATAGTTTGGACATATGACTCAAGACATCACATACAAGTGATAATGCATTTGTACACAAAATTTTGACACATTTTTTTAACATAAAACTAACTCTTAACATATAAAATGACTTTACTCATTTTTATTTTGACTCTTTTGATAGAAAAATCACTTTTAAACTTTGACGATAATTTGATTATGGACCCAAAAGGATAATTTTAATATACATACGATTGTAAACTTTACTAAACCTAAAAACATTAAAAGACTCAATATAATTGACACTTTTGAATTTTTGACAATGATAATAAAGACTCAATTTTCATGTGACAAAAGATACTAAATTTATTTGACTTTTTATTTTGACATATTTTAACAAAGACCAAAAGAACCAACTATAAACTAATAAAAGACTTAAATGTTATCTCTAAACAAATTTTAATACACTTATAACATTAAAATATGCCTAAAAATACATACTAAACTTTAATTAATTTATTAATTTTAACAAAAATACTTTTTAATATTGAACATAATATTAAAGACCCAATCTAAATAAATATTTAAAACGTAAAATGATAAACGGATTTTCAAAACTAAATACCACTTTTCTTGGTAAAATCCATTGGTTTTTGTTGCATAGCTTCACTATTTTTTTGTTTGCAAAAAGATAGATGATGGAAGTTCAAATACAAGGATGAGATATACAGATCAATATTATTGGACAAGCATTGAACAGGAGACATGATATATCATCAAAATTGAATAGGTCATATGAAGACTTCCATGCAAATGTTTTATCAATCCATATATTGATATGCGGGATTTAGATGATATGTCAGATAGATTTGTAGAATAGTTAAATATCAACAGGAGTATTATTCATAGAGAGATCACTCTCAAGTCAAATTCCACATTACTCTTCAATGATGGAGGATGCTAAGATGGAAAGTGGACAACAAAATGATGCATAATAGGAGACATCAAAAGAACTCATAATATGTTGATAGTTTGAATAGAATGCGAGAGGTTGATGCAATAAATTAATAGTTGATAATTTGAATAGAATAATGATGAAATTACCAATAAACCAAAGCCAAGTTGTTAGTAAATAAAAATAAATGAGTCTTCAGTGAAACACCATCACTGTTATGAGCAACAGACAAAAATGATGGGTACAGTGTTGAGCGAAGATGTAATTTGTTATAAATGCATGATGATAAAGAAGATACTCATGAATATATTAATCCAAACAAAAATATTGGATGGATGGTGCTTTGAACTAGTGATAATTTTTTTTTCTCACATATGACACCAACCCACAGGTCTACAAAATGCAAGAATAGTTCTTTAGGGAGAATGGTGCTAACTCTCCAAACAGATTCGTAGAAATCTAAACCAATATATCAGTAATTGGAAACATGAATTATATGTTGACCAATCATATAATAATTTTAATTTATTCAAAATAATCTCATTTTAACCTACTCTAATACCAATGTTAGGTATTGAAGGAGCCTAAACTAGGATTTAACACATGCACTATGGAATAGAGATGAACACAAAAAATTTGAGAAATATTTTAACACACCAAAATATTATTTCATTCCATTACACTCTAATTGATAAAACATTTGGGTGTTACATTTATGAAGGAAAACCATTCCTACATTTATGGAGATTATCTCTCCATTAAATTCTCACCCAAAATCTCACAGATTATACAAAATCTATATATGATATATTATTGCAACAATATATCCAAAAAATATTATATAATAACCTATATTTGTAATATTGTTTATAAAAATATTACTAAAAAATATAAATACCAAATAACCTATACTTAATAATGAATTATGAATCACGTAATTATTCATATTACAGTGTAAAAATTACTATGAGGACTAATTATTCCCTAATAAAATGATGTGTAAATGGTTGTTTTGTGTCTCTCTAAGTGTGAATAAGACTATTAGTGTTTATTATTAGACCTCATATCCATCTAACTTGAGAACCACATTAAATTTTACCTTCATGTTGAAATACTTTTGTTAAGAGAACCTTGGGTGTTGATACCAGTTTTGTGAATTACCTTTCATAGTGCATGTTCAAGTAGTCTTGTGGAGTTAATCTTGGTGCATCACCTCTATTAGATAAGTATTAATATTCTTATATTAATTTTAATTAAAAGTGAGTAGGTTAGTGGTTAGTTTTAGGTGTGGTACAAGGGAGCTAGCCCTTCAATCTAGAGACTCATCTCTCCCATAGGTCATCCACAACTTGAGAGATGTTTCCATGTTACATCAAATTTAAGGAGGCTAGAATAGACTTCCTTACGGTGAAAATTTTATTTATAATGGTTTTTTAATGCTTGGTGGGACCCATGGTCCAATAATTTATCAAAGATAGATGCTGATATTGGAAAATTCAAAGTTATAATTCTTCCTTCATGCAGTATTTAGCAATTCCAACACTAATTAGTTCTTGGTTGTAAATTAGTACTTCATTTTCATGCCTAATGTAAATATAAGATCTTATACTAAAGGCATTACTTTTGAATTTTTAGATTTACCTTACTATTATCTTAGAGAAAAGAGGTTTTCTAACACCCATCCATACTCCAATAATTTTTTTCCACTCACTTACCTATTAGGAAACTTTTCTTGGGTCCAATTTACAAAATGGCATCACCAAGGAACCTAAATTTTGTTGCCTTCAATATTTTTAGTAATTTAACACTTGAATTTTTTTTAATAAACAATACATCATTGAAGAGGATGTTGCTATCATATTTTTGTCATTTTCTTTAAAGGGAAAATCACTTGATTGGTATGGCACTTTGGATTCCACCTCCACCACTACATGGGATGAATTGGGTGATGCATTGAGAAGGAAATTTGAAGACAAATGTGACCACTTGTCTTTGATTAAGCAACTAAATACAATAAAAATATCACCTCAAGAGGCCATTCAAGACTTCAACACAATATTCCAAAAGACTTGGGATAGGATCCCACTCTTGGTAAGGCCTACTGCCCATCATGATTTTACTTACTACCTCAAAGCTTCAATAATGATATCTCTATGATGATTGAATCCATGGGAGGGGATAGTTTTCCTAATGCATATGAGACTAACATAAGGGTTGATAATTACATTATTCAAGCTAGTAAGATAGCTCCTAGATGTAACATGTCTTTGTTTCTTGATGTGCAAACTCCTATGCCCACCATTTCTCCCATTCCCACACCCAAGCACAAGCAAGCTACCTCTAATCAGTCAAACAAGCAAAAAGAGGAAGATATTTTCAAGGATAATAGAGAAGAGGTTATAAATATTAATAAAAAACAATAACAAAAATAATGGATATATTTTTAAGGCCCTTACTAGCCTTACCAATATTATTAAGCTCCTAGACAACCTTTTAAAGGTCAATACTAAGGACAAGGGCAACTAATCCAAGTGAGGCAACACAATATAAAAAATTAGAATGATATATCTCATTAAAAATTAATTGTACCAATCCAAAATAATCTTGTACAAGATAATGGAGAGCAACCTCCATGGGACTAGCCTCATGACTCTCCCACTTATTCAAATGATACATTCAATCAAGCCTATATGGCTCTATGGGGAACAATGCCTTCCATATGACTCAAGAAGAGATGCCTAGTGTAGGAGAAAACATTAGAGGAGATTATAAATCAAATGTTTCCTTGATGAATTACCTTTAATGAGACTCATGTGGAGTCAACTACTAAGGAAACCTCAACATTAGATCAAACTCCATAACTTCAAATACAAGGTCAAAAAAGAGAGCAGTTAAAGAAGTACATGGATCAAGTAATGGTACAAATATGAAATCATAAGAACCTAAAGAATAAGGTATGACAATTACAACCCCTATGTATTAGGTAAATAAAAAAACTTAGAATGCCAAAGCTCTTTCTATGCCTTCTCCTATGCACCAAGTGACACAAGCTAGTGGTAGTGCTATGACTCTTAGAGGACATGATAAAGTTGGCATCTCTCATATGAAATTTGTTGATAAAATGAATAAAGTTCATGTAAGAATCTCAATGTGGGAAACATTTTCCATCCCTGGACAAAGAGATCTGCTCCAAAATGAGCTCTCCAAGCTCAATGCATCATCTAGGTAGCCTAGTGAAAGAGGTGTAGTTTTGACAAATGAACTAAAGACCAAAAATGGGAAACCAATAAAAAATGAAAGGAAAGATAAAACTCCTCCCTTTTACCTCTCTATTATCATTAGAGATTCATTGGTTCGTAATTTCCTAATTGATAATAGATCAAGTAGTTCAATCATGCCAAATCAAGTAGCTAACAATTTAAAATTGAAGTATGAACTAAACTCAAAAGGAGTATTAAAAATAGATGAATCAGCTGCCAAAATAGTTGGCATCATCAAAGGTTTACATTTGACTCTTCATGCTTGTCCCACTTTCTCTATCTCTCAATATGTGGTAGTTTTTAATGTGCCACCTCACTTTGCTTGTCAAGATACTTTATCACTAAGATTGGGGGGTACTTGAATTCATATTTGTCTTATATGGAATTTAGGACTAGGTATGGTGCTAAAGTCTCTATCAAGTCTAATAATTTAGCAAATTTTCATGTGGATCCTTATGTATCAAACTCATCTAGCATGAATTTCAATATTATTGATGATGGAGATCAAGTTAATGACTAAGAACCAACCACATCTATAGATGGCATACTTGATCTTTTTCTAGATGAATGGGCTAAAGAGAATCATGAGTTTGACCCTTTCAAACATATTGATGAAATTGATCTAGGAGTCTATTATATGCATGAGGAAGGAAAACATATATCATCCTTTACAAAGCTTGATGGAGATGAAGAGGGAATGTGGCAATTATTCTTTGATGGTTTAAGGAGTAAAAATGGAATAGGGGTAGGTATAATGCTTGTTTTTCCTTCCAAAGAGAAGTAATATTATACCATTAGGTTATACTTTAGTTGCTCCTCTAATTAAATATAGTATGAGGGGATTGTTCATGGCCCTCCAATGGGCAAGGAAGAAAGGTATAAAGTAATTTCAAGCATATGGGGATAGTGAATTAGTGGTACAGCAGGTTAGAGGAAAAAATGCTACCAAAAATCCTTTGTTGAAGGCATACAAACATAGGATTTGGGACCTCATTGAAGGATTTGAAGCTGTTAACTTGAAATCAGTCCCAAGAGAGAGTAATTAGTATGCTGATAGATTGGAAACAGTAAGAGCTCATTTTGATATTCCAAGTAATGTGAAAAGTGGGAAACAACAACCACATGTTAAGGTATTGGTGAGACCATCCATTTGAAATAACAATACAAGTTGGTAGGCTTTTTATTATGATAGGAAGATTACATCTTATCTAGGTGAGGAAGCTGAGTTCTCCTCAAAGAATAAAACTAAGCTCCAAAAATAATATGATGACCAAATAGTGCAGATGCATTCTAACAAACTCCCCAAAGGATTGGCAACCCTTGAAAGTATCTTCAATGAATAAGATCAAGTGAGAAAAGAAAGAGTAGGTATGTCTATGAGTGAAGAACATTTTGAAAGAGTTGAAATCTTTAAGGATAAACTCCTTAAGTTAGGAAAGTTATATATTAAGGTTGAAAAGGTTGCATTTATTGAATTATGTAGGGAATTTTTAGATTACTTTGCATGGGAATATGGTGACCTCAAAGGTTTTGACCCTAGTCTAGCTCAACATGCCATTGAGTTAGATCCAAATGCAAAATTGGTAAGATAAAAGAAAAGACCTATAAATCCTAAGGTTTAGGTTTTGATGAAGAAGGATCTAACCAAGTTGATTGAATTAAACATTACCT
Source organism: Torreya grandis (assembly GCA_037957365.1). Taxonomy (NCBI): domain Eukaryota; kingdom Viridiplantae; phylum Streptophyta; class Pinopsida; order Cupressales; family Taxaceae; genus Torreya; species Torreya grandis. Next base: position 1,103,539 of record JARHVA010001211.1, on the reverse strand, counting down.
TCCCATTAAACACTCCTCATGGGTTGATAATGTAGTTCCTATAAGGAAGAAGAGTGGGGAAATCAGATTGTGTGTTAATTTTAGGGATTTAAATAGGGTGTATTTGAAGGATCATCACCCCCTACCTTAAATGGAACCAATACTTCAAATGGTTGTAGGGTCTGAATGTTTTTCACTATTGGATGGGTATTCAAGTTATAACCAAGTCTTGGTTAAGGTGGAAGATCAATATAAAACTACCTTTACAACTAAATGGGGCACTTATGCTTACAAAAATATGCCTTTTGGACTCTTTAATGTAGGAGCTACCTTTCAAAAATAAATGGACATGGCCTTCAAAGGATTGATTAATAAGATGGTGTTAGTGTACCTTGATGATGTCATTATTTTTTCAAAGAATCCTAATGATCACTTAGCTCATTTAAGATTTATTTTTAAAAGGTGCAAGAAGTTTGGGATATCTTTGAAGACTAAAAAATGTGTTTTTTTAGTCCATGAGGGAAAGTTACTTGGGCAGATTGTCTCAAATGAGGGGCAACTCATATCTCTTGAAATAGTGAAATCTATATTGGCTTTGTCTCCACCATTTCATAAGAAGAGGATGCAAAGTTTTCTTGGAAAAATAAACTTCATAAAATGGTTTATACCTGGTTTTGCAAACCTTGTAAAACCTTTGACAACCATACTAAAGAAACATCAAACATAAGGGAGAAGTAACTTTGAGGATATAAAACAAACTATAGCAAAATCACCTACCTTGATGAACCCTAACTTCTCCAAGGATTTTTTTGGTATGCTTTCTCTAATTTCAACACCATATCTACCATGTTAATACAACAAATCAAGGAAGGAGATGAAAATACCATTGATTTATTTAGTCAAGGCTTGGAGACTATGAAGAGAGGTATACTTTTGAAAAAAATCAAGTCTTGGTAATCATAATAAGATTTAAAAAGTTCAGACATATGGTCTCAAACAAAAATATAAACATCATGGTATCTCATCTAAGTGTCAAGGATTTCCTTCTCAATAAATACTTGAATAAGAAGAGGGCAAGTTGGATTTCTAAAGTGATGGAATACGATGAAGATATTAAGATCACCAAACTATTAAGATGGAGAGGCTTATGTGAACATATAACATGGGATCTTCAAGGGAATAAATAAGAAGCTTTGGTACTACAAGATGAATCTCTAACTGTAACACCTTCACATGCTAAAAGTTGGATACAAGAAATGATAAGGTTCTTGTAAATAGGTGAATTTATAATAAACTAGTAAAGTCAAAGAGGAGACACTTTATAATTCAATCTAACCCTATTTCCTTGTAGATGGGGTCCTTTTCAAAAAATATCTTAATGTTATGTTACTTAGATGTGTATAAATTGAGTAAATAGGCATAATTTTGGAACATTTTCAAGATGGGCATGAAGGTGGTCATGTCTCCCCTCAAAAACATCAAAAAATATAATGAGAGCAAGATAATATTGGACTAACCTCTTCAAATAATCCTATACATGGGTAAAAAGGTATATAAAGTGTGCTTTCTTCATTGGAAATCAGAGGTTGGCAACCTTATCCCTCACTTGCATCCAAGTTGACTAACCATTCATGCAATGTGGGCTTGTTTTATAGGCATGATTAATCCTCCCTCAAGTGTAGCTCACAAATGGATAATCATAACCATGAACTAATTTACAAGGTGGGTAGAGGAAGTATCCCTTAAGGAAGTTGATGAAAAATTAATCCTTGAATACTATGAGGGCATAGTGACTAGGTTTGGAGCACCTTCAACCATCATATATGATAATGCATTGGTATTCATGGGTACAAATATAAGTGAATTAGAAAATAAGCATGACATATATCTAAGTACTATTGTCACCAAATATTTCACCCTATAAGAAGTTGTTCAAGCTTCTTCTAGATTTGTGCAGCATGGGAACATTTCTAGGTATGTGGGTGTACCTATATTGGAAATGAGCCTCTAACATTAAGGGATAGTTCCCTGAATGCGTCTTGAAATGTTCTTATCTATTCCAAATAATTACTTATGGGGAAAATAGTTAGAGAATGCATGAATTGAACCTACTCTAAAGGAAGGTGATACACCAAGATGTCTTCCATATGACCATCATACTTTCCTACACTAAGAAACAAGGAACATAAACTAACTTCCAAGTTCTATGGATTCTAACATGAGTATTTAAATATGAAGGTGAGATGTGTGATATTTATCTAAGTGAACCATAGGCTAGTTGTAAACATCAAGGCTCATTATAAACTTAAAATATAGGATCATACACTTGAAAACACTTCATATGACCTACTAGAACAATAAATCTTACACAAACATGAAAGGATAAAGGAAGAAAGGATAGGGAATTATCACTTTGCATCACCATACATCACTTACGCACTTAGAAAATTATTACAAAACTCAAAATAAGATTTACATTAATGTTCAAAGGCAAAAATATGACATCATTCTAGTAGGGATTTGCCATACATGGAGTGGAACCATTTTTTTACAAAGGCCAAAATGGCAGCTACTTATAGCATTTGAGAGAGAAGTAGGAAAAGAGAATTCCAAAGGGGAATCAAATGAGTTTAACTTCACTTAAACTATAGTTACAACTGATTTTGTAATTATGCTCATTTAATCTTCCTAATTGATCCAAGTCACTTCAATCCATTGCATAGTTACATTATTCCTTCATTGATTCTCCTTGATGGTTGCAATAGTGGGATCAAGTTGTTTCAAGCTAGATTCCAATATTAATGCAGTTACAACCATCATATCAATATGTTAGAGCTTTGTCCTAGTACTAACTACACCTAACTAGTTTTTCATGGCATCTAAAAGTGGAGAGAAGGGTCCTTTTCATGTAGTTGGTCATGGAGATGAAACTATTGGGGTCTATGTGTATTCCTTCATGGAACCCTTTGAAATGCTAGCTTTGGTTCAAACTGGATCATGCTCAAACTCATCCCCATGTTCATAGGTCCACCATAGAGAGGAAAATCAATCTTAGAATATTGGTTTTCCTATTAGGTCCAAATAGACCCATTTTTTCCTTTAAACATCCATAGAAACTGAGAACTCATCATGTACATAGGTCCTTCTAATAATGGTGAATATAGTCACAAAACAAACCTTACATGACACAAACCCTTGAACTAGAGGTCCATATTAAGCTTTAATGGTGGTACCTTTATGTTCTTTATCACTTTGGCTACATCACTATGTATTTTTCATGGAATTTGATCGAGCTTCAATGGAAATGACATGACCCCTATAATACCTTGTTTTCCTTGGTCAAAAACTACTCCTTTGGTTTGAATTTGTCTATCAAAAATTATTAGGGCCAATCAAAATGATCTAACCTATCTTTATTATCATTATCCTCATAGATCCTCATTATCATATCTTGAATTTTTGACCTCCTATACACCATTGATATCCTTGGTATGAATGAATGCAATCCATTGATTTCTTACCATTAATATCCTTTCACATGTTGACTTTCATTCACATGGTTGGATCAAGATGTACGAGTGAATGCTATCTATAGATCTCATTGGGCCTACTTTCCTGTCAGTGATCACACACCATTGGATCATTGGAAGGAATGAATGTTGATTGTTGATCTAGATTAAACCCACCTTATTGTCAATAAATGTGAACCATTGGATCATTGCTCCATAAACCTGTATCATAGGATCTTGTCCAACTTGTAGCTCTTTAAAGGGCTTTAACCTAGGGATATTTTGACTAGTTTGACCCCAGCGTAAACTGTTAGATATCATGTGTTAGTATGTGATATCATGCAGACTATTCGATATTGATATAATGTGATATCAAATTTGATGTTAACATGAATGTCTTATGTTACAAGTCCAAATTTGAAGCTCCATAACTTGAGATAGAAAGATCACATGGACTTGAAACTTGTAGAGCATATTATTGCCATTAAGAAATCCATGGTGCTAAAACCCTTTGGCTTGTACATATTAATGAGTGAAGATAAAAAAATGCTCAAACAAACTAGTCTGCTCATTTTCATGTGACGTGCAGGATGGCCTAGACCCTTAGACTTGGCAAGCTAAACTTTGAAGGCTTAGATATTGAGATAGAAAACTCATCAAGATATGAAACTTACAAAAAATGGTATTGGCACTAAGGATAATGATCACACATGGTATGATGGTCATGCAAAGCTTTTTGATCATATTTATAATTTTCAAAAGTGGAAAGAAGGGTCCTTTTCATAAAGTTGGTCTTGGAGATGAAAATATTAGGGTATATGTGTATACCTTCATGGAAACCTTTGAAGTGCTAGCTTTGGTTCAAATTGGATCATGCTTGAACTCATCCCCATGTTTATAGGTCCACCATAGATGGGAAAACTAATCTCAAACTATTGGTTTTCCTATTAGGTCCAAATAGACCCATTTTCGCCTTTGTGAATCCATAAAAATTGAGAACTCATCATGTACATAGGTCCTTCTTCTAATAATGGTGAACACAGTCATATAACAAACCCTGCATGACATGAACCCTTGAGCTAGAGGTCCATATTAAGATTTAATGATGGTCCCTTTATGTTCTTAATCACCTTGGCTACATTATTGTGGCTTTTCCATGGCGTTCGATCAAGCTTCAATGGTGATGGGATGACCCCTAAAAGACCTTGTTTTCCTTGGTCAAAAATTGATCCTTTGGTTCAAATTTGTCCATTAAAAATTACTGGGGCAAATCAAAATTCTCTAGCCTATCTTTATTCCCATTGGCCTCATAGATCCTCAATGTTAGATCTTGACTTTTTGACCTCCTACAGATCATTTATCTCCTTGGTATCAACAAATGAAATTAATTGATTTCTTGCCATAAAGATCCTTTGACATGTTAAATTTTATTCACACTATTGGATCAAGATGTACAAGTGAATGCTAGTTGTAGATCTCATTAGGCCCACTTTCCTATCAGTGATCATGCACTATTAGATCATTATTATGAATGAACATTGATCATTGATCTAGTTTAGACCCACTTTCTTGTCAGTGAACTCACACCATTGGATCATTTCTTGATAAACCCACATAGGATCTTGTCCAACTTATAGTTCTTTAAAGGGTTTAAACCCAAGGACCTTTTGACTAGTTTGACCCCTATAATAACCATTAGATATCATGTGTTAGTATGCAATATCATGTAGACCATTAGATATTGATAAAATTAAAAGCTTTTAAGGACATTTTAAACCCAAATGATTACTTTTCTAAGCTCAAATTTGATTTGAGCACAAATGTCTTATGTTGTAGGTCCAACTATAAAGCTCCATAACTTGAGCTAGAAAGCTCATGTGGACTTGAAACTTGTAGAGCATGTTCCTACCATGAAGAATTATATGGTGCTATAATCCTTTGGCTTACATGGATTTTTGAGTGAAGATAAAAAATACTCAAACATGCTGGTCTACTCATTTCCATGTGACGTGTAGGATGGCCTTACCCCTTAGACTTGGAAAGTTGAACTTTGAAGGCTTAGATCTTGAGATAGAAGACTCATTGAGATATGAAACTTGTATAGAATGGTCTTGGAATTAAGGACATTGATCACACATGGTCTAATGATAATGCAATGCTCTTTGAGAATATTTATAATTTGCACAAGTAAGCTATCTAGTTTGGTTCTTCATGATGTCTTGGTGATGGTCTAGCTTCACAAAGCTTTTTCCTAAACTTTTGTAGCTTTGAATGATTTTATGAGGCCTATGTGGACTTATCACTAATATTGAATTACATTAATAGCCATGAAGATATATTTAGATCATTGAAAACCTACCGCTTGCATATATGACCCTAAAATGACCCCTAAGACACCAAATGACATTGGGACTAAGCTAGACTATGACCAAAGTTAGAATGGCATATGAAATGACATTAGATGAACTACAATCATTCCCTATAACATTATAAAAATCCCCTATACAAGATTTTGAATATAGGGGGTTGACCCATTTTGGCTTGAGGTAAAAATGGTCAATAGATACCTCTTATAATTAATATCCCTAAGGGAATAGGCTTGCATAATCTACAAATAAGAGTTTGATCAAGATCATTAAGAGAATGGTTGATGATAATCAGAGGTCTTGGCATAAAAATTTAAAGACAACCTTATGGGCTGATAGAGTCACCCATAAGAGAGCTATAGGTAACTCACCATTCATGCTTATTTATGGTAAAGAAGCCAAAATTCTTGTTTCTCTTGAGCTTCCTACTTTAGAGCTAGAACATTAGCTAGAACTAGTAGAAAACACTCTTATGGAGGTAAGGATGACAAAATTGATGGAACTAGAAGAGAAGATGAATGAAGCCATGTATGCTTTAGAATATAATCAAGCCCAAATGAAGAGAAATTTTTATAGGAGAGATAGTACAAGAAAGTTTCAAGAATGTGATCTTATTCTAAAGTGGGATGAAGACAAATCCAAGCCTAGTAAGCACACAAAATTTGACACATTATGGAGTGGACCCTATTTAATCATTGGTTGCAAGGAACAGAATGCCTTTCAAATATCAAGACTTATTGGAGAAGTGATAAGTATTATAATTAATGGGATACACTTAAAGACTTGATACTAAGGTTAGTTTAATGTTTTGTATATAGGTTAGGTGCCTTTTTTTCCATAAGTGCTTAAAACATTATTTTGGTATGAGTTTATTGTTTGGTTTTCCATAAATACCTTTGGTATAGTGTGTTGGATTCTTGTTATGTGGTGTGGTATGATATTGAGTATTTAAGAGGCATGCCAGTTTTAGTTTGCATCTTAAGGGTGACTCCATTTCCCAATGGGAGGATAAGGCCATTGATCCATTAGCATTGCATGCATGCTACCCTTGTGAATCACCAATTTGTTGATCCCAAGTCAATAATGGTCAACCCATATAGGTTGAAAATTTTCATATGGTTATCAAAACTCGTATGTGGTCTTGTTATGGTCTTAAAGGGTCGTAAATTTTCTCCATGTGGTCATATTTTTCTTTGTTTAGCTTGGTCCAAGGTTTGGTCTCATACATGCTTATCTAGCCTTAGGGGTTTTATAAATTCTTGGGGTTGTCAAGTGTGTTCAAGGTTATGACATGGTTTAGAGTCATTATACAAGTTTATTAATGTGTCTTTAAAGTCATAATATCATGTATTAACCTTTTATTATGTTATTATGTGCTAAAATGTCATTTTGGTCACCTTTTGGCCTATTTTTGAGGAATTGTATGTAACACCTTCAAGGAAAAACACTTTAAGAAGCCTAATAACATACCTAATGTTAGACATGGGTCAGAGTGGTTATAACCTAAAACATTTGTAGTTTAATGTCTAAACTAAGCAAAATACTCCTTTACAAGCACTTTTAGGCACTTGTACGGCCTTAAGAGATCTACTTGTAGGTAAAAATAATTGAAGAGGGTACATTAGGATTCCATAAGTCATATTAAATATTTATATTAAGTTTCAAGTTGCATAGATGTAGTTGACACTCTCTCTCTACCATTGCTACCTTCACAAGCTCAAACAGGCAAAAATTAAATGCATGGTACAACTAGGAGAGGGAAAGTTATGAGATAAAAATTTGGCCATTATATGGGTCATAATGAGATTAAATTTATTTTAATTTTTTTTGCATATTCATAATCCCTCCTTTATGAACAATCACAAAGAGTGACAACATGTCACTATGCCTTATTCATTCAAGTAGGGTCTGGTTTTGATCTTGTTTCTTCATGCTAAAATTTTATGGAGGAGAATGGTTTTATGTATTATTTTAATAGGAAAACATGACCCATTTAATGGTTGTTTCATCAGTAAAATCAGCTTCATGAGGTGTTCTCTTCAAAGGAGAAAGGTGTCTCAAGTGTGTGGGTATATCATCCTGCTGAAAATATGTTTTGGTTTGTTTGAGATGTTTGTAATTTTAATAGGTTTAAATTACTTAATAATTCATTTAAAACCTTCTCACTCTCCCATCATTCATGTTTTATCTCTTGAGAATTATCTCTTTTCAAATAGTCTTTCAAGAAACATCATGTTTTACACCATTTAGAAACATGGTTTGTGTTCGTGAACAATCTTATCCAGGTTTGAGTACCAATGTTGGGTCTAAATGGAAATTATAAGTCATTTTTATGAATGAGAATAGTCCTTAAACACTAGATTTCCAAGAAAGTGAGAGTGAAATGACTAAATTTATATTCTCAAATAAGATTATAAGGTGCTTCATTCACTTACAAGTCTACAGACCTGTAAGTGAGATTTCATGGGGTCCAAGGTAAAAGTTGAGAGTGTTAAAATTGTGAAAAGACATTGAGATAATTTTTAAATATCCATGTGACCTTGATAGACCCTTTACTACCATCATCAGAAGCATATGTGAATGAAAAGACTCCAATTCTCATACACATACCTTATACATGAACTGAATGTATGCACAAGCTTGTACATACCATGAATCAAATTTTGAAATGATATAATGTTTGATAAAAATTATATAAGCCTACTTATAGGGGGATAAAGAAATGGGGAAAGAGTTGATACAACACATAACTATCAAAGGGTAAAAGAAGTTGTTTGATTTAACAATTTTGGGAATATTTGTGTATTATTCATAATTTAGTTAAAGGATCTAAGTGGTTAAATCAATAATTAAATATGAATTAAGCTAATATTTGTGTAATTTTACTATAATTTTAATCTTTCTAAAAATATTAATAAGGGAGAGAAAAAAAGACTTAGTTGGAAACTAACCAAAATAGCTATTGTAGCGTCTAGAATTCACTGTGTGGGATTTGGATAGTGTCATAAATCAGGATCTAGAGTTCATTTTATGATTGGATAGGAGCATTAAAATAGGACTCTAGTGGCATAAATTCTATAGTCCACCTCTACTTCTATTGTCTAGGAGACTTGAACTTTCTCGGTTTTGTTCGTTGTGTCTATGTGACCCTACCTATGAATTTTTGACTGCTAGATGTCCATAGAGATCCTTGTAAAGAAAAATTTGTCTTTAAACCTTAGAATAATTTGTACTTTGACTAAATTTGAGAAAGAGGGGGGGTAAGTGTGTGGAAATTTAAATGAACATGTATCCACACCCCTTTTGTGGGCACACTGCCTACATACCAATACTCTGTAGAGGGATCAAGCCATATGTAGTTCTCCCACTTGATGTGCTTTATGAAATAGTGTGTATGAAGATGAAAAATGCTAAATTAGATGTGGTTGAGGTGGATAAGGACTGGTGTAAGGATTTGGATAAGATTTTAAGTGTATTGGTTGGTTGTATGCAAAGAATAAGGAAGATTCCCTGAGTAGTCTTGCTTGTATTCTTGTTTGCTTAGTGATAATCACCAACCCTTTCTAAATGATCTTTGAATGGGATTTTATAAGGATATATTGGTCATTGGTTGAATGTACTCACATTAGGCTGATAAGGAGAAGGATGGAGAACCATAATGAATTGACCATTGGGGCTAAAAATGCACTTAGACAAGAGCATCAAAAGTGGATAGTAGTGGCACTGACACTGTAGTCTGAGTTGGGTGCTATTATCCTTAGCTAATGGGACTTGGGAGATGGATTTATTATGGAAAGGGTAGTCTAGCTGAGCTAGGATCAGGTCTAGAAGGCTACAGATGATTGGGAATCATTGAAAATATGCCTATGAGGGTGATGAAAGTAAGCAAGAGGGACCTATGGGTTAGGTTTCATTAGCCACACTCAAGTTACCAATTTTCACATTTTATATGACTATATTTTCCCTCTCTTTATTCTAGTGATGTGGCAAAGTGAAACACTAGGATAAAAGAAAAATAAAAAGGGTACCTAAACTTCCCTATAAGGGTGAAGCCTATGAAGCTATGTGATGCTGGGTGTGTATAGAGAGAACATGCTTTGAAGTGAAAATCTATAAGAGAAAACAAAGAGTAGATCAATTCTTACTAGATATACTATATCTAAAATAAGAATGCATAAAAGTTGAGTAAGAGAGAGAGGAAGAGAAAGGAATGAATACACCTCACCAAGTACATAGATTAATACAAAACTTATTATGATGTTGAGTGATGTTAGATGTGTGTTGTACCAAGAGTAATATCATGAATAGAGCTTAGTGCTCAATTCCCCAAGAGTGGGTCAAGAATGCAAAGGATGGTCCTTTGGCTCCATCATTTCCCACTAAGTGATGCTAGGTGGTCATGTGTGTGTTGATCAATGTTTGGATTATGTTTCCAATCCCTCTGAATAAGTGGCTCAAGAATACAAAGCCTAGCTAGTCCTTTGGCTCTATAATTGCTCTATGAAGTGAAGCTATGAAATGATACTAGTATGGATGTGTTTCACATGGGATGGATCCTAAAACCCATGAATGTACTATGATATAACAATGTTGGCATAGATAGCTTAATGTATGCTAGAAACTAGGCCACTCTTGGCCACTCTAAAAGATGAAGATTAGGCTCGTATGAAAGCCACCCCAAAATTGGGGTGCTATGCTTATATGAAAGCCACTTTAAAATGTGGAAGTTAGACTTGTATGAAAGCCACTTTAAAATGTGGAAGTTAGGCTTGTATGAAAGCCACTCCAAAATGATACCAACCACCTATAGATGGAATAAGGCACACAACTACTAAGAATGCTTGGGTAATATTGAACTCAAAAAGAAAAGAAAATAAATGTGTCATGCACATTGCCCCCAATCACTAGTGTCTAAAACATGGATTATGATCTAGAAGTTATATCAACTATCGTATCTAAAATTAGAAGTGAGAGCCATCATACCACACATGATGCTCACTATATCTAGATACTCTGAGCAAAAGTGTATTGAAAAGTATTGATTCTAAACTAGTCTAACTATGCAAAACTATAGCTAAACCTACTTTTTTACTTGATTCTACAAAATTTAGTTTTTCTAATATTTAGATAGAAGTGCTAAAAAATGATAGTAGCGGTACCGACACTATAGTTCAATCTCAATGCTATTATCTTGGGCCAAATTTGGTAACTATTCTAACATTTTCATTGTTTTCTTGGTCTTTTCTATTTGATTTGATGTCTGGTTGTTGTTCTAGGTGTTTTAAAAGCTAAATTTTTGACTGTTAGGAGCTTTGATATCTATGACAAAACCCCTGTTTGTTTCCCCCTCTTCTAAGGGTAAGAATGAAGACCCTATAATGACTACCCTAAAAAAAAGAGCCTTATAAATGTGCTATGCTGCAAAGATACAATGATATAATAATGATAATTGATAAGATATCTCAATATATAGCATCGTTTGTAATGAGAGATTGTTAGATCAACATGGGTATGCCTATATAGATATAACAATGTAATAGCATGTGCAACATAATAAACTAGTAATGGAAGTTTGGTTAGTTGTTAGTTATCATGGAGGGATGGAGCATGATGTCCATCATGGCTCCAAGAGAGAAAGATAATGCATGATGAGAATCATGGCATCATAAATAATTGATAAGAAAACAAGCAACAATCATGCAAGGCAAGAAGCATATAAGAGTGTCCAAGGGGATACTCAAACAAGGGACATGGTTACATGCCACTCAAAATAGAAAACAAGCATACAAGGCATGTTCAAATGCCACAAACATATACAATTGAAACAGGCAAGGTTGGTGTGAAATCCACAATAACATAGAAGATTACAGGCAAAGGACATTGACAAATGTCTTAAGGCACACATAATACATAGAAGCAAAGGACATTGGCAAATGTCCTAAGGCACATACATGAGACAAATAGGAGCTGATAAAGGCAAGCAATCTATCTATGCTAAGTAAGAAAGTAAAGCATGTAAAAACTAGAAATATAATCACATCTAACTAATCAAAACAAGAGTTTGAAAGTATGCAAGACATGTAGTACAAGACTAGGTATATGCTAAGAAAATACATGAGCTCTATATACTAGTGAGTGTCGATAGAGTAATCTATGTAAGCTAGTAAATAATTTACATCAACATGATAACTAGAGTGTGTGGTTTCAGAATGACATAACCTAGATGGTGTAGTCATGTATAAAATGCCCCCAATGGGTATGTATATCGATGTATTTCTCTAATGTATGAAGTAGGATGCCCCCTTAATGGGTAGAGTGAAATAGTCAAGGATTTGGATGTTACTACACACACTCAAAGAAGATCAAGTGAAGCATGGTAATGTAGATAAATGGACAAAAAATATCATAGAATAGAAAATGTAAGTCTAGCATGATAGTAGAAATTTAAAGTTAGATGATGCATAAAATCAAAATATTTTTGGAATTTTTTGAGTTATTTATGTGTTTTTGTATTTTAAAATATTTGAATGTTTTTGGTATTTTCGATATAAGCTATGTACAATCAATCATTAGGAGACTATGTATAAGAAATTGAAGATAAGCTATGTACAAGTAAGCTTGGAAGGGATGATACTAACTGATGAGTCTCATGGTAGACTCCCTATCATGGTGTCCTATATCAAAGAAAGGGATCATGCATGATCATGAAGCATGATGGAAGGGTTGAGACTGTGGCTTTAAAAGTTGTATATGCTATAAATGTTCTGAAGTCTCTGAAGTAGAAATTGAGTGTGGGGTCCCTCTATAACTCTAATAGGTGGATGCAATTGCAGGGCTCTTAGGGGCCCATATGGTAGTAGGAGAAGCTCTCTAAACATGTGCTCTATGAGTAGATGCATGAGATCTCAATGATACTACCCTATATATGACCACTATAGCTAGAAGCTGTCTAGAATTTTAAAGCTATGGTGGTATATAAACTCTCTATGCTAGCGATGGATGCCTAAAATGTGTCTAAATCAAAACTAGAGGAGGGACTATAATTGGTGGCAAAACTAAAACTAGTGGCAAAACTGAAATTGATGACAAAACTAAAACTGGTGACTATAAAATAATAGATGGCTTTGAAGTGGGCAGTGGTAACTCATATGGAACTCCACCAAATATAACAACGTAATTACTGTGAATTAATTTCATTCATTTATGAACTATAGAAGGTACTAATTGAAGTTTTTAAATCCATGGTTGGCCAAGTAACATATCAAAACTCATGAACTTGGAACTATAGTAAATGGTGTGGCCATGTATGTTAGACCAACCTATAGAGAAAGTACAATTTCACCTAATGAACTCTGTATGTGCCCACTAAATCCATTGATAACTATGTCTATTGGGGTAATATCCTACTCTAAATATCCCAAATGCTACAATAATGTCATAGTGCACATGTTCACATTAGATCCATTATCTATGAGAACACTATGAATAGGATGATTATGAATCTAAGCTCTTATAAAAAGTGCATGGTAATCTGAATCATCCTCAATGATCTCTTGCTCTGAGAAGGAGATGGAAGGTCTAGATGGAACTTTGGAATTGTATACACCAATCATGTTACTCAAAGGATGTGTCTCAATTGAAGGTGCCCTGTATGTATTTGGTGGTGGATGTGCATGATATGCATGGTGAACCCTTGATGCGTCCCCTATCTCTTTATTTAGAATATTGTAGAAAGGGATTTGAGAATATTTTTAAAGCTTTATACTATGTTTGTTTTGCCTAAGAAGGCTTAACTAAAGTGATAAGATCAATATGATTGTCATCTATTAATTCCTATATCTTGTGTCTCAAATTGATGCATCTATTTGTTGTATGGCCTAGTGCCCTATGAAACTCACAAAATTCATGCTAATCATATCCTTGTGGAAGAGGACTTGTTGGGTCAACTTCCCGAATAGGAGTGAGAGATATGGCATTACATTTCAATAGCTACTATAAAATTCTAGTTGGAGAAACTAGTAGATTGGTAAAGGTTCACCGAGGAGGTGCTAATAAAACCACACATTGAGGGGGTTCAAAATCCACATTAACTGTTAGTTGATTTTGAATCTTGCAATCATTAACCTTGAATTTGTATGGGACTTTGCTATTACTCTTGTTTTTTATTTTTGATGTGCTCATGTACTTTATTTTTCCCTATGAAATTAACTTGACTTCTCTCTCCTTTAGTGTGTGACATAATTCAGTGAAGGAAGAGAATCTTTTGAACATAATTGATTCATGTAAAGCTAGTAAGAGACTCTGTTTGAAAAGATCTTGTAGCTCTTGATTGGACATGGGGCTAGTCATCTTAGCCAAGATAGTCTTATATCAAAGAACATAATCTGTGAGATGCTCATTTACCCTTTGTTTCTATTGTGCAACTTGGGCATATGAAACCTTATCACTAATGTCAATGTTGAAATGAGCTAGGAACATGTCATCTAAAGGATTGAATGCATTGATTGACTGATTTGATATACTTTAGAACCATTGTAATGCATAATCCTTTAGGTTATATGGAAATAGCTTGGTAAGTAGCAAGTCATTTGGTACATAGTCCAAGCATGATACATGAAAATCTCTCAAAATTGTCTCTAAATCACCCTTTCCTTCATATAGAGTAAGCTTGGGTTGAACAAAACCTTGTGGCAAGGGTGTAGAGGCAATGTGACATGCCAATTATATATGTAATAAAGCAAAAGAATCCAAATCTTGCATAGGTCTAGAGGCGTCTTGCTCAAAATGTAGCACCTTGGATTGAAGAGATCTCATCTCTTGTACAAGGGTTGACACATCAGGAGACAAAGATGTACTAGCTGTACTTGGTGGCATAGAGGCAAGTTGGGCTGCTACAGGGGGTTGTTGAGACATAGTTACCCCCATAGTGTCATTTACAATTGGTTGCTCTGTGATTTAAGAAGATTGACCATTGTTCACTTTTTGTTTTTCTTCTTGAAGTATTTAAAGCATGTCATCTTGCATGTTAGGGTGTTTAGTTAAAAGTTCTTGAAGTCCCCTTTTATCAATTTCATCAAAACCAATGTATTGGGCCATTGTTAAGGTAGGAAAACACTTTAAAAATTGATTGAATTTTTTTGTAATAATTTATAATAAGCAAGGTGCTATGCAAGGAAAGTACTAAATATAGAAAATATAAAGTCATAAAAATAACAAAATAGAAAGTGCATAAAAAGGATACAAAGTTCACAAACATGTAAGGTGATACCTCAAGAAGTAATGGGACCTAATATATGCAGCTAGGGTTTGAAAGACAATTATTTTAAAAATTACTATGAAATTTTGAAATTTAAATTGAATTTTTGAGTTAGGTATGCAAGTAAAAAAAATCAAAATTTTATTAAAAAAATTATGGTTTAACGGGACTTAGGATGCGTAATTAGGGTTTTGAAAAATAAATATTTCTAAAAATTACTATTGAATTTTAAAATTTGAGGTGAATTTCTAATTTTAATATGCTAGTAAAAAATCAAAAAAATCTTGAAAAATTATTGGGAAATTACCGAGACCTAGTATGGACAACTAGGATTTGAAAGAAAATTATTTTAAAATTACTATGAAATTTAAAAATTTAATGCTAATTTATAATTTTATTGTAGAGTAATTTTTACTCTACGTCATATTTAATTTATTTTTGATTTGAGCACTACAATTTTGGTTCCTGCACACCTTGGACGTCGTGGCAAAGTTTTGGAGTAGAGGAAGGGTTAATTTTTGCCTAAGTGTCGAAGTGCAGTGGATGCTGCCAAGTGTCACCTTCTAGAGCATGAAGCCGACCAGCTGGCGCCCTTCGAAGCCCTTTTTTGTAACTTTTGGGAAGGCCACAAAATGTGCCACGTACCTAGTAGCAACTAAGTAGAATGCACCACATGCCAACATTTGCCTCTCATAGAGGCACCCACATTTCCTTTTGACAAAGACTTCCAACAAGCTAAGTAGCAAAGCAGTGGAAAGTGCCAGGTGGCAGTTGTAGAGGCCCTGAACTACCTTTTTGAAGAAAACAACGGAAGTCACCATGTGTCAGCATCCAGGAGGCATGGTTCCAATGCTTTCATTCAACGCTTGAGGGCATCATTTCATTTTGCTCAAGTGTTGAAGTGTAGCTGAGGCTACCAAGTGTCACCCTTTGAGTCCCTTTCTACTTTATCCGAAGAAAAAGCAGAAGGTACCACATACCCTTAGTCAAAGAAGAGAAAGATGCCACGTATCTTCCCAGGAGCAGCGAAGATTGCCACATGTCAATTTCTAAGAAGCCATCTTTGAGCCTAATCACCAAATAAAGATTGTGGTGGGTCCCAGAAGTTATTTCAAAGGACTAAGGACGCACCGAGTGTCAACAAGTGAAGCCCGCTAGGTGCATCCATCCCTTCCTAAAAGTTTCTCGAGCAAGGAACGCAATAAGTTTTATTTTGTTAAAACTTCAAAGTATCAAGAAAGCAGAAGCGGCCAAGTGTCATTATCTGGTGCCTTCAAGACCATAAAGGAGAATTTTCATGGATTGACTAAGTGTCCTCGTGTTCGTCTATCTGCTTTAACAAAGATGGAGGGAAAATAGGTGAAAGTTATTCCTGGTAGATAGAAAAATGCACCGAGTATATTTTTAGGGCTTGCAAGCATTGAAGACACCGTCTGTTTGTCCCCTATAAGTGAAATTAGAGTAGAGAGTTGAGCAGCCAAGCATGTGATGGAATGAGGAATTTTAGGCACAAAGAGAGGTACTAGACAGGGATCACCATGCCATAGTCAGGGCAGTTCTTGATAAGACCAGGATGCATCTAAAGCATTGAATGTGCCATTTGTTTTGTCCCCTGTGAGTGAAGGATGGAGTGGAATTGCATGAGAAATAAAGTGATGCAAGGAGACATCCGAAGCTATATAAGAAGAATTGTAAAAATTAAAAAAGGGGGGAAATTCTACAGTTTTAGACTTTCTAGACTTTTTGACCAGTAATATGATTTGCTCTTGTCTCAATTTTCTTGAGTTGTAAAGTTGATGTAACTGTGCATGTTTTCGTGCCTTTTATGTGGTTGAATGAATAAAGAAGATTTGAACTCCATGCCTTGGTTGGTGTTATCTGTGTCATTTGCAAAGTAGTCTATACTGCATATTTTTTGGAGTTGTGATTAGGAATGTCATTTGCTTTTGTCTCATTTTCTTGAGTCAGAAGGTTTACATAAATGTACGTGACTTCTGCACCTCTTATGTGATTGGAAGATTCTATTCAGAAGATTGAACACTATGCCTTTATTGACATTCTCTGTATCTCAGCAAAAGAATCCCCTATTGTGAGTCTCTGTTTCTATTATTTCAATCTTTTACATTGATCATGCACTTGTCTACTCTTAAATGTAATTGAATCCTATAATAGTTTCATTATGCTCAGGTTAGGATTAGGATTACACTCAGGCGCATCACCATAGTTAGGTTTCATTCTTGCATTTGAATTTTTGTTTAATCTTCTATCCCTTTTCCCCCAACACCCATATAAAATAAGAGACCAGCTTCTCTAAAATCTGGAGTTTGTTTTAAGCCGCATTGTCCCATAGCTTGAAACTTCCCATTGTTGATTGATTAAGATCAAGCACAATATTAAGCCATCAATAGTTTTTGGCACGCCTGATGGGACCGATCTTTCAATGAGTTGAAGAATTTTGGTGTATTCTTTGGCCAATCAGCCTTTGGAGGTTTTTTAGCAACACCAATAATTACTCTGAGTCAAGTCAGCCGATCAAGCAGTCCTGGTATCATCAAGAAATCACTTTTGGTATGTATAATTCTTTTACTCATAGCTATGAGTCTTATTCTCCTTATATATTTAATCAAGAACAAGCTTTTCTTGGATTCATGACAAGTGGCAAGGATACAGATGGTTATGAGCTATACCCATCTTATGCCTAGTCCCCCCAATATGTCACATCCCATGTTCAACCTGATCTTATTTTCACCTTCAAGAAAGCATTGCTAGGATTTAAAAAATATGTGTTAGAGCTTGACAGCAGAAGGGGATATGGTCAAGAAATTCCTTGTCATGTCATCCATCAAGTAAGGGAAGCAATTGACCTGATTAAAAGTGAGTGGGATCCCATTGAAAGGGAAAATTGGCAAGAGCTTACATATGAGATGCTGGATGTGTGTGGATTGATTGCATTTCTAGAAGAGAGGCTAAGCATTCATGAGAACCAGCCTTACCAAGTCTACCAAACTTCATATTCACCACCATAAACCCCATATCAAACATATGCCACCCTGGTTCATGAACAAGGTCAAACTTGTCAAGGTCACTTCCCCAATAATGAAGAGACTATAATAACACCAAGGGAAGAGGACCTCAAAATCTCACTATCTCCTTAAGTTCCTTTCACCCTTCCTCAAGAGGCTTCTTGTTTTCCATCACGACCTTCTTCTTCATCCCTTTTCAGAGAAAAATATGTTTTGGGGGAAGTGGATAAGTATGCAGAGGAATATGTTCAATTCATGGCTAGTCAAGAGGATTCCATAAGTGCAGATAAGGAAGAAATCACCATAGATTCCCCCTTTGATGAGAAAGAGGATAAGTCACCAGCTTCTTCCTTAATTTCTGATGAGGAGGAGATCATTTCTAACTTTTTCCTCACTTTGCAAGAAGATATGGAGGAACATGGATACTCTCTCAACCAAGTCATTGAGACAGATGACACTATCCTACAATAAGGCTATGAATTGGCCAAATGTGGAGAAGACAACATCGAGGCTTAGCTGAGTATGCAGAGGAAATGCCAACTTTCAAATTTATCCTTTCAAGAGGATGAAGTCATCAAAAATCATGATGATGCAATAAAGTTGGAATTTGAAGGAGATAAGCTGAAAGATAATGGATATCACAAGGCACAGAGTGGAGAACCAATAGCCCATGATTTCTCGATGACACACGACATCATGAAGAATCAATATTCGATGGGCATTCAAGGACAAAAAGAGTTTATGGAGGTCAAAAGCATGTTCGACTCAGACTCGTTCGGGTATAGGCAAATCTGTGTGGCTGGCATAGAGGACATTCCATCAAAGGTATACCCGTTGCAATCATTGGTATGGCAACATAAGTTGGCTTGTCATAAAGAAGTCATTGGAAAGTTCATTTTTGATCCTGGAGGGAAATAAGGATATTTAATTAATGTAGTTAGGTAGGTTCCCATTCCCGCATTGTTTTGCTTCTGTAGTTGTTTTCCCACTTTTCTTTTAAAATAAGCATTTTAAATGCAGAGTCAGTGTCTTAGAAGTTTTAATTATTTAAATTTTGCCGTATTAAATGCTTCCCCAAATCTTTGAGATCTCTAAGGTACCTTGCACCACATAATGTGTCCACCTCACTGTTTCCTAAAGATTGAGTAGGATCTGCTAACAGTCACCCAAAATTAATGCTATTTGGGACTTGATAGGCCCATAAATATCCCTTAGTAAATTTTAAAGTTTACAACTCTCAAGCATACCTGCAAAAATATCTTGCTCATTGCGATTGTTAGCACCTAGTGAAATTGTTTCAGCAAGTGTGTTTTCTATCTTGCACAAGGTTCATATACTAGGTATCATACAAGAAACATAGAGATGGCAGGAACATCATCATCACATCAAGGAATAGGGACACCTAGATACCTTGATAGATTACTAGCTAGAAAATCATACACTACAGCTCCTGCATAACCACCAAGGAGCTACCTGAGAATAAAAGCCCTGGGAGTCGATCAAACCAGTGACCCATCCAAAGTAAGGGACTATGCAGATGGAATCATGGACCTGATTCTACAAAGAGCCAGTAGCAAGAACCTCAGATAAGGGGCACACCAAAGGTGTCTAAAAAGAGCCAGGGCAAGGCAATATGAAACATTTGAAATGAGGATATGGACCTCACAACTAGCTCAGTTCATTTTCCCAGCTGTGCACCCATGCCTGGATATAATTGAATTATGCACGAACTTGCTCCATCCACAATATTGCACCATCCAACAAGGCCCCTTCATGCTGTAGGTCACCCCACAAGCTATCAAGGACATGCTTGCCCTGCAATATGATGGTACTACCACCTTTCCCACCATTGATAGGATGCAAAGGACATGGGCAAATGTCAACACTCAGACAAGGTTTTTGAGGTCTGAGTTGCAAATGGCTGATGGTGATGCAATAGTACCCATGCTCCCGGCATCAAGAACTCAGTTCATGCCCACCACTTAAGACACACTATCGATGATGGCTCTCATCTTTGGCATGAAGGATGACACGGAGGTATACGTAGAGCAAATGGTCATCCTCTTCAAGCTAAAAATAGTTGACAAGATGCAAGAGTACTGTCTTGACTTCTATGAGCACATCACCTTCTCAATGGTGGAATAGCTAACCCAATTCAGGGCAAAAGGAATATTTAGGTATTCCTCCTTTCTATTTCATCTAATATTGCACTAGAACCCTGACCTCTTTTCCCAGTTTATGAGCTTGAACCTATATGACCCAGCCTTCGACCCCCAAAGGACCATTCTTGTGTCCACGTGGACACATGTTTTATCAAAAACTAGTGACACATATGACTTTTGGGAACTATTCATTACCCCTATTATTTATTGCCTTAGCCCTGAGCCTATCATAAATAGGTTGTTCCCAAGTGTTACAAACCTCTTGGTCAGTTGCCCAATCCCATGTGATTTCTATTTTGGGGCCCATCACACGACCTTACGAGTCCATGGATTTTGTGGGGAGCCAGTGTTGCTACCAAAGGTTTTAACTCTTCGATTAGCATTCCTGGAGGTTGTCAAGCAGGTGTCAGTGGTTGATAATGAATATGGCTCTGGGAAGAATAAAAAGAAAATGTACAATCTCCTATGGATGGCAGGCAACATAAGCCTGGAAGCCAGAGAAGCTGAGACCATGCTGCTAAGGAAGATGGCCTTCCTGGGGTTCTTGTTGGTTGAAGACAAGTGGGTTTATGACCCAGTCGATTACATAGCCTCCGTAGTGAGGACAAATAGAATTGGAGCCAAGATTGCACATAAAAGCTACCCCTTTTGGGAAAGCAAGAAAAACCCTGCTAAAGACGCCCTGGGCTCTATGTTGAGTTAACAGACCTACCCCTCCCATAGAATAGGCCATGGGAGACCTTCTATGATAAATATAGGGATTATGATCCCAAGGTCAGGATGACCTCTGGCTTGAGAAGGATGCTGAGGAACAAAGGTTGGGACACAGAGAAAATTGAGGCCTATTGGAAATATAGGCAAGAAATTTCCCAGACCACCCATGCTTTCAAAGGCATAAATTTAGATGAAAGGTGGGAAGAAATTTGGGATGAGTGGCATCCATCCCCTACATCTAGCCTAGAAACAAGCCAGACATCGACACTTGGGATGGAGCAAGCAGTAGGAGCGGGACCAAGCCAACAATCGTAGACTTCAGAGCAAGCTACAGTTGCCATAGAACAACAAAGAAGTGTGGTGTCTTCACCACCACAAGCCTCCACATCATCGAGAGTGGTTGAAGTCCCTAATTCTCCACATGCACCACTGGCAATAGTAGAGGAAAAAGGGAGACAAACACAGCTGGAGGTAGAGACACCCAAAAAAAGAAGAAGGGTGTAGTTCCATTTGGATTCAGATGGGGAAGAGGAGCCTTCACAGTGCCTAGTGCAGAGCACTATGACTTCCCCCTAGTTAAGTGTTACTTCCCCTCTTCCCTCTCAATCTATTCCTCACCCTATTGGCATGGTGCCTCCACCCAGCCAGATGACACCTCCCGCCACTGCTACCATTCCCATCTCGCAAGCCACCCCATCATCAGTGCCCTAGGCCCTAACATTACCCCATTTCTCTCCCTCCATCCTCAGGAAGATGCCCCTACAACTCATCCCTAGCCAGCCAATGGCTTTCCAATATAGCCTACCATAAGGATTTCCTTTCATAGGGGGACATATTACATCCCCTTCCACCTTTCAGATGCAGGCTGATGCTACTAGGAAGGCAAGAGAAGCCTAATTGGAGAAGAAGAGAATTAAAGAGAATAAAGCATCAGCTATTCCACATTTGCGGTCACAATTTGACCCTATTCAATAGCAGTTGATGGTGACCCATTTGTCACCCAATGTGGCTAAGCCGAGCAAACAAATGCAGCCAAAGGATTACACGATGAATGCAGTGGCCATTGACATGTCCCTATTCAGGCCCCAAGATAGAGTCGAGCTGCTAACCGAATCCTCTTTTATGGTCACAGAAGATTATTTGAAAAAATCAAGAAGACTGTAGAAGATGGAGGCCGATTTGGCCCAAGAGAAGACAAACTATAATAGTTTGGCTAAACAAATAAATAGGAGAGACAATAAAATAGCTAGTCTACAAAAATAGTTGCAAGATGTTGTTTCCCTTCAGACTCAATGGGTAATTCAGGCCCAAAATGATTCATTAAAGGTAGAGCTTTCACTTGCAAAAGATGCAGTAATAGCCCTAAGGTGAGAAAATGCAACATTATAGGGAAGATTCGAAGGACTCCAACTACAAGTTACCCAATCATAGCAAAGGCTACTAGAAGAATAGAATGAGGCTATGGCTTTGCAAGCCCAGTTCCAAGTTGAGCAACAGAGGTCAACACAACTGGAAATTGAGATAGCTAATAGGCCAAGAGGTGTCAGAGTAGTGCAACTGGTAAAGGATCTCTATGAGTTAGCATGGGAGAGAATCTCTTTAGAGATTATCTAGCTTAGGCCATTTTTCACCTTCCTACTCAATGCACAGTAACTATGCAAAAGGGTGGAGAATTCAGTACAGAACACTCTGGCTATGATCTCTAGAAGAGTCATAGACTCTCATTCATTACTGTAGAAGCTCTATGACATGATGGATGCAACATTGGTAGCTGTGGGGATCCATGATAGAATGGCCATTATGAAATGGGTCAATGAGGAGCTCAGTCGCAATGCCACGGCCAATAGTTGTAGAAGTTGTCTCGATGTTGTGAAAGAAAGTATCAGTGAAATGAGACAACATATTGAAGATCTGGTGCGATTGGGCCTTCCTTCCCCATTTTTAGATGCAAAGATGGTGTTGATGGCTGATCAAATTCAACCATTGTTGCTAGCTAAACAAAGGGACCAAATAGTTTTTTAGAGCTTGCGGGATGATTCCTCAGCCTCAGAGGTTGAAACTATTTTGATTCTTATTTTCCAGCTAGAATTCAAGTTAAAATCCACAGTCTAGATCCTGTAAACCTTTTCACACAAGGATCTCATTAACATGGATCTGGCCTTCATTGAATTACAGAGCAAGCAGGGATTATTTGACCATGAGTGGTCTATCTACCAAACATCTCTTTTAAAGCTATAAATTCCACAATTTTTAAATTTTGATCGAGCGGGAGTCAGGTTCTTTTTGAGTAGGCTCAAAAGTCCTAGGGGTTGCCAGTAACTATAGAGTAATTTTTACTCTACATCATATTTAATTTATTTTTGATTCAAGCACTACAATTTTGGTTCTTACGCACCTTGGACGTGTGGCAGAGTTTTGGAGTAGAGGAAGGGTTCATTTTTGCCTAAGTGTCGAAGTGTAGTAGATGCTGCTAAGTGTCACCCTCTGAACATAGGTTTATTTCCCCTTATTATTTCCTTCATCTCATTTTTTCCTAAGTATCAAGTTCGAATGGATGCTACCAAGTGTCACCTTCCAGATCATGAAGTCGACTAGCTGGCACCCTCTGAAGCCCTTTTTTGTAACTTTTGGGAAGGCCACAAATGTGCCACGTACCTAGTAGTAGCTAAGTGGAATACACCATGTGCCAGCATCTGCCTCTCATAGAAGCACCCATGTTTCCTTTTGACAAAGACTTTCAACAAGCTAAGCAACAAAGCAGTGGAAAGTGCTAGGTGGCAGTCGTGGAGGCCCTGAACTACCTTTTTGAAGAAAATAGTGGAAGCCACCACATGTTGGCATCCGAGAGGCATGGTTCCAATGCTTTTATTCAATGATTGAGGGCATCATTTCATTTTTCTCAATTGCTAAAGTACAGCTGAGGCTGCCAAGTGTCACCGTCTGAGTCCCTTTCTGCTCTATCTCAAGAAAAAGCGGAAGGCACCACATACCCTTAGTCAAAGAAGTAGAAGATGCCATGTATCTTCCCAGGAGTAGTGGAGATCACCACGTGCCAATTTTTGAGAAACCATATTTAAGCCTAATCACCAAATAAAGATTGTGGTGGGTCCCAGATGTTATTTCAAAGGACTAAGGAAGTGCCAAGTGTCAACAAGTGAACCCTGCCACATGCATCCATCCCTTCCAAAAATTTGCTCGAGCAAAGAACGCAATAAGTTTTGTTTTATTAAAATTGCAAAGTATTGAGAAAGCGGAAGCGGCCAAGTGTCATTTTTCAGTGCCTTCGAGACCATAAAGGAGAATTTTCATGGATTGACTAAGTGTCCTCATGTCCGTCTATTTACTATAACAAAGATGGAGGGAAAATAGGTGGAAGTTATTCTTGGTAGATAGAACAGTGCACCAAGTAGATTTTTGGGGCTTGCAAGCATTGAAGACACCATCTATTTATCCCCTATAAGTGAAAGTATATTAGATAGTTGAGTGGCCAAGTAGGTGATGAAATGAGGAATTTCAGGCATGAAGAGAGGTACTAGATAGGGATCGCCATGCTGCAGTCAGGTCAGTTCTTGATAAGACCAAGATGCATCCAAAGCATTGAATGTGCCAACTATTTTGTCCCTTGTGATTGAAGGATAGAGTGGAATTACGTGGAAAAGAAAGCAATGAAAGGAGACATCTGAAGCTATATAAGAAGACTTGTAAAAATTAAAAAAGGGGGGGAAATTCTATAGTTTTAGACTTTCTAGAGTTTTTGACCAGTAATATCATTTGCTCTTGTCTCAATTTTCTTGACTTGTAAAGTTGATGTAATTGTGCATGTTTTTGTGCCTTTTATGTGGCTAAATGAATTAAGAAGATTTGAACTCCATGCCTTGGTTGGTGTTATTTGTGTCATTTGCAAAGTAGTCTATACTGCAGATTTTTTGGAGTTGTGATTAGGAATGTCATTTGCATTTGTCTCATTTTCTTGAGTCGGAAGGTTTACATAACTATACGTGACTTATACGCCTCTTATGTGATTGGAAGATTCTATTCAGAAGATTGAACACTATGCCTTTATTGACATTCTCTATATCTCAACAAAAGAATCCCCTGTTGTGAGCCTCTATTTCTGTTATTTCAATCTTTTACATTGATCATGCACTTGTCTGCTCTTAATGTAATTAAATCCTATAAAAGTTTCACTGTGCTCAGGTTAGGATTAGGATTACACTCAGATTCATCACCATAGTTAGGTTTCATTCCTACATTTGTGTTTTTGTTTAATCTTCTATCCCTTTTCCCCCAACACCCATACAAAAGAAGAGACCAGCTTATCTAAAATCTGGAGGTTGTTTCAAGCCGCATTGTCCCATAGCTTAAAACTTCCCATTGTTGATTGATTAAGATCAAGTGAAATTTTAAGCCATCAACATTTATTATGTAGGTAAAAAATCAAAAATATAGGAAAAATAAGAGGAAAATTTACCCTAGGGTTTATAGGTTTTTTATGCACAAACAAAGTAAGTCGGGTTCACCAAATAATTTAACAATTTTGGGAATATTTGTGTATTATTCCTAATTTACTTAAAGGGTCTGAGTGGTTAAATTAGTAAATGAATATGCAATAATTAAACTACTAATTTGTGTAATTTTACTATAATTTTAATATTTCTAAAAATAGTAGTAAGGGGAAAAAGAAAAAGACTTAGCTGTAAAGTGACTAAAACAGCTATTACAGGGTCTAGAATTCACTGTGTGAGACTAAGACAGTGTTGTGAATTAGGATCTAGAGTTTTTTTTATGATTGGACATGAGCACCAAAATAATACACTAATGGCACTAGCATTGTATTCTATCTCTGCCACTATTGTCTAGTAGACTTGAGCTTTTTGAGTTTTGTTCATTGTGTATGTGTGACCCTGACTATGAATTTTTGATGGTCGAATGTTTATGGAGCTCTCTTTAGAGCATATTTTGCCTTCAAACCCTAGACTCCTTTGTACTTTGAACAAATTTAATAAAGAGGGTGGGTTAGTGTGTGTAAAATTCACTAAACATGTATCCACACCCTTTATGTGGGAATACTGCCTACATACCAATACTTTGAAGAGAGATCAAGCCATAAGTAGTTCTCCCACTTGATGTGCTTTGTAAAATAGTGTGTATGAAGATGCAAAATTCTAAACTTGATGTGCTTGAGGTGGTTAGGGATTAGTGTAAGGATTTAGATAAGCTTGTAAGTGTATTGGATAGTTGTATGTAGAGAATAGGGAAGATTGCCTAAGTAGTCTTGCTTGTATTCTTGCTTGCTTAGTGATAATTTCCAACCCTTTCTAAATGATCTTTGAATGGGATTTTATAAGGACCTATTGATCATAGGTTGAATGTACTCACATATTAAGCTGATAAAGAGAAGGATGGGAAACTAGAAGGAACTGACCACTAGGGTCAAAAATGCACTTGGATAGGAGTGTTGAAAGTGGACAATAGTGGCACTGGTGTTGTAGTCCAAGTTGGGTGCTATTATCCTTAATTGATAAGAAAATAGCTATTTAGAAAAGAGCTGATGGATATGTCATGGAAAGAGCTATATAGTTGAGTTGAGATCAGGTCTAGAAGGCTATAGATGACTAAGAATTAGTGAAAAGATGCATCTAAGGGTCATGAAAGCAAGCAAGAGGGACCTATGGGTTGGGTATCATTAGCTACACTCAAGTAACCAATTTTCACATTTTATGACTATAATGTCCTTCAGCCTATGTAAGCAAAATAGAGACCTACAAGTGATAGACCTATAGGTCCTATTTTAGACTAAAATATCATTGTAATAAAAATAAAATCAAGGTTAAATCATGAATAAATAATTTAAAGAGAAAAAATACAAACTATTGAGGACACCTAAGCCATTTGGAGTCAAATGAGGGTCAAGAAGATGGAGTCTACAACTTTAATGCATATACACATGTCTGTATATGGAAATAAGAAGGAAAAGGTATGAAAACGTCATAAAGAGCCATGAACCTTGTGAAATAGAGTAATTGAACCTTTGATAAAGTTTTAATATCTTTAAGATGTCATGATGGAGTTGATAAACCAAGTTTAAGACCACATTTTTAGACTCTTCCCTAAGTAGCCACCTATAACCATGTAATGAATATGTATAAGTAACAAGTGAGTGTGTGAATATTTTAGGAAAATTTGAGGAGGTTATTAAATATTAATAATATGACATATTAATTGAGATTTCAAAATTTTAAATTGAAGTCCTACAACCCAAAAATACACTCCGGCTACCCTAAGGACCACGTATAAGCTACTTAGGCAAGAAGGTTAGTTATAAGCTTGAGAAGAAAAGGGTCACCTAAAATTAGTGATATGGGATTTGGAGTGAATTTATTGATAGGTTATATGAATAATTAAAATCCAAAATTACCTAAAGTAATTTCACTAGAGTTGACTGTCTATAAGGCTCTCTAAAACCCTGTCTACATAGCCAATGCAAGCTACAAGCCTACCTACCTAGTCATGAGGGATACTTGTTTATTATAAAGGGAAAAAAGGTTTGAGGGATGTAAATATATTTATAATGGATTAATATTTATAAAATAACTCCATGTAACCCAAAAATCCATCAAAATGTGAATATAATGATGACAAGCCTTTTTAGGCCAAACAAGCCTAATACCATACACAGACCCTATGAACAATCATAGAAAGGGTAGCTGGTTGAGGGTAAAGTGGAAGCATAAAAGTTTTAAGAAGTTCATAAACATATTATAGACCTAAAATAATTATCACAAAATTTTTAAAATCAATAAAATGTCACTTAGTCCTATAAGACCTTCGTTGAGTTCCTCTCATGCATGATTATATTTCAAGGCAGGTTTTCTCTCACTTGTTGTGACCTTAACCTAATGCATGCATATAAATGGATTTTATATAAGGTATAAAGATCCAAATAACTAAATATCATGGAATCAGTTTTGGTTTAGGTCCATCACCTTCATGAATAAATCTTAAGAGCTCATACCCCTCTCCAATGGCCTACTTACAAGCTGAGAGACACCATCTTGTACTCATATCTCTCATAAGGTTTTGCATGGAACCAAATGGTATTTAGAGGTGGTGGATGAGTAACTTAAATAAAATATTGTGTCATTATTAGATATAAATATGATCTTTTATTTATGAATAATCCTTAATAATAAAACATGCCTAAAACCCTCCTAAAACCCTAGAAGTGACCAATTGAGAGAAATGAGCCTCTAAAGCACATGAAATGAACTGATTTTAGAATAAAACCTCTTGTATATTGTTTATTACTCCAATTAGGTTATCAATGTGTACTTAATCTATACTTTTAATAGTATGGACTACAATAAATACACTATTTTTCAAGGATTTTTGGTATTTTGTAGGGTTTTGAATAGCTAGACAATTGAAAACTATTAGAGGAGGTTATTTTATATGTATTTAATATTTTAAATCCAAAAAATATGTACAATATATCATGGAAGTGATCAAATAAACATGATTTTCCAAGGTAGTGTCAAATAGGCCTAAAATGAGACTAGGTTTCAAGGCCATTTCATGTTTCTCACACTTCCACAAGGTCTCAAAACCTAAAATTTCACATGGAGGTTGGTGATAGGACAAGGAAAGTGAATCACATGATTTTGAGTGGTTTAAAATTCATGGGAGATATTTTGAGTTGAAAATCAAGGTTTTAAGCAAGGAGGCCTAATTAAAGAGAGAGAAAAGCATAAAAGTGCACTTCTACTCATTCTCAGGACCTAAAACTTGGCATGGAGTTGTAAATCCATATTGGGTCCTCAAAATTTCCCTTAGTTTTTTATTAACAATGATACAATACTCTACACAATGAGGTTTACATGATTTTAGGGGTACAAGGAAAAGAGATCTAATGAGAGCTTGAGGAGGAAAATGGAGTATTGAGAGTTGTTCTAGGAACCAAAATGGACTGATTCAAGTATGATAATGTATTTTAATTACTTCAATGGAGATAGAGTGAATTCAAAAATATGAACTTAATTTTTTGAGCCACTTGGATAAAGATAGGCATGGGAAATGAAGAGTTTCAAGATACCTAGGCATAGGATAAATTTTAGTGGTGAATATTTGTTAGTTCATGAATATTCCATTTTTTGAAATTTATTTTTGGTGTTTTTTAGGGTTGATACATAGGTTTTGATTAGTTAAAATTTAAGAATGTAAATTATTTTAGGGGTCAACTCACTAAACATTTATAGTAATTTATTAGTTTTCCATTCAATTTTCCACACACACACACACACACACACACACACACACACACACACACACACACACATATATATATATATATATATTACATAGGTTGTCATGGGTAACCATCAAAATATACTTATAGAAACTACCCCATGATATTAGTACAATTGAAGAAGTCACTATGTGCATTAAATAGATAAAATAAATAGGTTATGGGATAAATGAAAAAAGAGTATAAAAAACTTCCCAAAACCTAAATATTATTACATATTTGGATTCCTCTCAAATAGATATGAATTTAAAAAAAAAATCATCACAATTCAAGTTTGTATTCAAAATTTATGACTTCCAAAAATTGGTGGTCGATTGCATCATTCAGTTGCAACCATTTGATACATCCATTCGGTTGTAACCATTCAAAGGCACCTAAAAATTAGTGGTTCATTACATCATTCCATTTAAACCATTTGGTGCATCCATTTGGTTTCAACCATTCAAAGGCACCGTTCGGTGCCTCTAAATGGTTGCAACCAAATGGATGCATTGAATGATGAAACCGACCACCAACTTTTAGAGGTTACAACTTTGGTATATAGACTTAGATTATGATGATGCTTTTTTAAAATCGCATAGATATTCAAGAGGAATACAAATATACAATAATATTTAGGTTTTGGGAAGTTTTTTATTCCTTATTTTTATAAGTAATATTTAAATTCATTTGGTTTAGTCATTCAATCCACCTGTTTGACAACATTGTCCAATGGTTCTATTTGACATCCTGATTTGATGCAGTCAAAATGTAGTATGAAAAAAATAATGAATATTATATTTAATTTCAATCATAAAGAATATATATGTATTTTACATCACTCACATAGGATTCACCATACCTGTGAAACAATTTTCCATAGATTTGCCAAATAATTCCAAGAGGGTTTCCTATAAGGGCTCTTAAAGTTAACCCTGAGTATATGGATGATGAGTGCCACTGAAATGTCAGACTAAAGGAGTTTATAAATGCAATTAAGGTTTCAAATGATAATTTTTGAAGGCATTCATGGAAAATTTATGATTGAGAAGACCATTTATCACTCTTCTTATGCAAGAAAGCGTAGTTTTCAAGAAGATTTACAAGCTGTGAAGCTGAGTTTCTAAATCCTATGCCAATTAGAGAATGAAGCATCTTTAGAGGAGAGACACATGGATTTGGAAGTATATTTTAACTATTACATAAATATTTTTTTATAACTCTCACATGGAAACTTTGAAATGTCCTTCTTCTACGCCCCTCTCTCTTCCTCATTCTCTATATAATTTTCCACTTTTGGCCTTGTAAGGTATTCCATTTTGTATGGCAAAGCCCTGCTAAATTGATTATTAATTTTGCCTTTTAATAAAGATTAAATCTGATTTTAAGTGTTCAAATTATTTCTTAAGTGTTTGAATTAGTTCATGATTTAATGGAAAGTGATGGTTGTCTCTCCTTGTGTTCATCTTACTCTTTCATGCTTTGTGTAAGTAATTTGATTCTTAACAGGTCACATGGTGTGTAAATGGTGGGTTTGTGTCTCTCTAAGTGTAAATAATACTATTAGTTTCTATGACCAGACATTTTATCCATCTACCTTGATAACCACATTGCATTATGCCGTCATGTTGAAGTTGAGAGAACCTTGGGTGTTGATATCAATTTTGTGAATTACCTTTCATAGTGCATGTTCAAGTACGCCTGTGTAGTTAATCTTAGTGCATCACCTCTATTATATTAGTGTTAATATCCTTATATTACTTTTAATTCAAATAAATTAGGTTAGTGGTTATTTTTAGGTGTAGTGTAAGGGAGCTATCCCTTTAATCTAAAGACTCATATCTCCCATAGGTCACCCACAACTCTAGAGATGTTTCCATGTTACATCAAATTTAAGTAGGTTGGAATAGACCTCCTTAGGGTGAAAATTATATTGATAAAAAGTATTAATGATCATCAATGGCTAAGAGTTACCATTTTAGGCCCTAATGCCCCTTATTTTAATTACAGTAACCCCACTCTGACTTGAGGTTGCACAACCACAACTCAATGTTCCAAGGTTATGTTCCCAAGTCCCACACCTTCTTCCCCCAATAGTCCCATTCAAGCTCCTTTTCCTTAAAAAACCAAATTAATTAATTTTAATAATGAAAATATATATGATATTTTTCAATAATTACACATAAATACTAACATAGATTTCTATCTTATATCTCTTGCGTACGTCTAAAATTCATAAGAACGTATTGTATAAGATCTTGAGTCAATCCAAGGTTTCCATTGACATTGTTCCTAATAAATTCCAAGTACTTATAGGTCATTTATATCCAATACAACAACTTACCTTTGATCAAAGTGATATGTCATCCCTTAGTCCTCTCTACAATAATCCATGTTACATAGAAGCAGTCATTTCTAGACATAAGATCAAGCATGTCCTCATAGATAATGG
Source organism: Torreya grandis (assembly GCA_037957365.1). Lineage (NCBI taxonomy): Eukaryota > Viridiplantae > Streptophyta > Pinopsida > Cupressales > Taxaceae > Torreya > Torreya grandis. The sequence goes on along the minus strand of JARHVA010001211.1, from coordinate 1,071,794 downwards.
TTTGGTTTTGAATATTATATCTTGGAGATTGTTTAAAAATTTGGGCTACATGGTTTTAGATATTAAATTAAACATTATTACCATTAAACCATATGACAATGAGTAGAGGGAATCATAAGGCACCATTTACTTGCCTATTATTATTGGGCCTCTAACCCATGATACCCTCTACTATGTTATCAATATAGAATTGTCATGTGATTTACTATTTGGATGACCTTTGATACATGAAGTACACATAGTACCTTACACTCTACATTATTACATTAAATTACCCATTTTATAATGGATGTCACCATTCATGGTGATTTGCAATTATATTATTACTGTAAACATCTTGAAGTAGAGTATGAGAGTTAAAATTATCATCTTGGCCTAGTATATGTCCCTAAAAAAGATAATATATAGCTTTGAAATTTATTGATTCAAATTATGTGGATCCAAGCATCCTTGTATCTATGTCTCTAAACCACTTCCTCAAATATCCTTCCATTTTACCATTCAAGACAAAGGCCTTTGTGATTACTAAATTAGCAATACTTTTCATACAGGTAAATTGCTCAAATCTCCTAAATCATATGGTAGGACCAAAATGAAGAGGGTTTGAATCAAATGTCATAATTTTTTTGTTTATCACCAAAAAGGTCTTATTTATTTTATCAAAACTACTTCACAAGACCAAGAACAACTCAAAGGTGATGATGATTCATGCTTATATAATGATGATTTCACCACTTTTTACCAAATAAAAAAGTAATCTATTCAAAATAAAATAATGGATAATTAATATTATGAAGGAAAAGGCCTAGGGGCAAACCGACAAGGTCTTATTGAGATTTTATATACTACCAAACACAAAGTAGCTTGAGATATTAGATACAAACTGCTAGGGGGTGACCACTGAGATCTCAATAGTGATACCACTTTAACATCTAATGATGAAGATGCCAAAAATAATGAAAATTAATATTATAACATCTAAGATGAGTTAGACGATACAAACATTTGTAATCTAAATATAATTTATACCATCACTTGTATCACATCTAATTCTCTCTTTTCCTCCATCATCCCTAGTTGATTAACAATGACCAATAAGATTCAATTATACCATTAGACGATTTCAAAAATAATGAGGCAATTTAAATATTCATGAGCCTTAAATATGGTTTTATGATTGGTGTTAATAAGTAAGGATTTATTATTACATTGGAACTTTCTACCTATTTTGGAGAGTAGATTAAATTCATTGGTCATAAATAAAAAGAAAATAAAACGTTGAGGTCCCAAAGTGAAAACCTCTTTGAAGCACTTTCAGACTAGGAAAATAGTAAAGAAAAAAATGAGTCCTATGGTGAAAACTTGTTTTAGGCACCATTGAATGAGGAATTTCACACTCTATTGTGAAGCCTAAGGTGCATCCAATCCCAGAATATCATGTGTGTCAAGAATCAATTCAAAAGAATATAATATTTTTTACTAATTGGTTCAAGAATTTTTTCATGTATTTTTTGAGTGGCCTTTTCCATCCTTCAATTATTTAGATTATTTTTACATGGGTGAGCTTGATGATCCAATTGAGCTATTAGATTATGAATAAGATCAATGTAGTTCATTGCCAAGTTTCTAGAGGATGGTTCCACACTACTTGTGGAAGATACTATGGAAGTAAACATTGAAACACCAATTGATCCAAAATAGATAAAACTTGGAACATCCCTCACTAAAGAGGAGCATGAGATCCTTACTTACCTCCTTCAATATTTCGTTGATATTTTTTCTTGGTCTTATTTAGGTATTCATAGCTTGTATCCTTATTTGGTCACAGACCACCTTATTGTACACCAAGATACAAATCCAATCAAACAAAAGTTGAGAAAAATACATCCTCATATTGCTATACTAGTCAAAATGGAATTGGAAAAATTATTTAGGGCATGATATATTTATCCCATAGACTATTCAGAATGGATACCTAACACCATCCTAGTTAGCAAGAAACCACAAGGAATCTGCCTATGCACAAATTTTAGAGATATAAATAAAGCATGCCTAAAGGATGATTTTCCTTTGCCAAACATTGATATGATAGTATAATCCATATCTAGGTATGAGATGTTATCTATTATGGATGTTTTATCATGATACAATCATATAAAAATCAACACAAAATATCATTCACCATTCCATGGGGGACATTTTATTATCAAGTGATGCCATTTGGCCTCAATAACACCAATGTTACATACTAATGTGCAATGATTACCATCTTCCATGATATGGTGCAAAATATTGTAGAATACTATGTGGATGACATTCTAGGAAGATTTAAGACTAGGATAGGCCATCCAAAAGAGTTATAAAGGATATTTGAAAGGCTTCATGAATATAAGGTGCATTTTAATCCTAATAAGTGTGTATTTGGCTTCACTTATGGTAAATTGATAGGTTTAATTATCTATTATAGGGGCATTGAAGTCAATGTATCCAAGGTTAAGGTCATTACATAAATTCCTCCTCCTAATTTTAAGTAGATCCATAGTTTTCATAGAAAAAATCAATTTATTCGATGCTTCATTTCATAATTGGTGGACATATGTCATCATTTCACTCACCTTTGAAGAAGGGCATAAAATTTTCATGGAATGCTAACTATCAACGGGCGTTTGAGCTTTTGAAATATTATTTTGATAATCCACCTAACTTAGTAGTCCCACCAACACTTGGGAACCCTTACTCCTCTACATTTCAACAATGAAACATGCACTGGGGGCACTTCCTACCTAACATGATGATCAGGGGAAAGAAAGAACAATATATTATTTAATTAGAACATTGGTTGCCTATGAACACAACTATACACTAATTTAAAAATCATGCTTAACAATAGTATTTGTATCTTATAAATTGTGACATTACATGCTAAATAACAAAACCATTTTTATTGCCAAAGTGGACCCACTCAAGTATTTACTTTATAAGGAATCTTTGACTAGTTGCATGGATAAATGGGTCATGCTATTGAGTGAATTTTAGATTGAATATGTATATAAAAAAGTAATTAATGGGAAAGTACTTACAGATCAAATTGTCGAAGCACCCTTATCAAACTCTAAACCACTCTATTTTGGTTTCCCTGATGAGCTAATCTTGACTCTGGATGAAACACATTCTAAATCTCAATAGTGGACATTGTAATTTGATAGTGACAACACATCTCATAGATCCAAAGATATAATATTGTTCATAATGCCACAAGGATAACTTATTCATAAATATTTTCATATTGGTTTCCATTGTACCATTAGTATGGTAGAATATGAAGCACTCATTAAAGGGCTTCACCTAGTAGTACAATGAAATATTAAGTAATTACATGTTCATGGGGATTCCCATTTAATTATTAATTAGACAATAATGCAATACTAGACAAAAGATGAGAGGCTTACAACCTACAAAGGCATGGTGTATAGCCTCAAATAGAAATTTAAACATATCCAATTTAAGTATATCCCAAGGGATATAACATACTTCATACACAATGACAATAATTAGCTCATTGATAATGATCACGTATCATATCCAAGAATATCAATTTCTTATTGAACATATTTTAAAACTAGCTCATGATCATTCAACATTTAAGATGGTATGTGATATTGTTGGTCATTAATCACATTTTTACTATGATTTATATGATTACCTCCAAAACCACATCCTTCTTGATAATCTTTCCTTCAATCAATGAAAACCCTTTATTCACAATGCCTCTGATTATACCTTACTCAGTGTTAAACTCTATCATAGAGGTTATGATGGAACTCTGATTCATTGTATAACTTAGACATTATCTATATTAACACTTAAATAATTGCATGAAGGGATTTATAGGGCCCACACTAGTGGAATGGTCCTTACCAAGAAACTCCTACATACCAGGTATTATTGGCCCACTATGAAAGCAGATGCATGCACATATGTTAATAATTGTGTGCCTCATCAAAAATATGCTAACCTCATTCATGATCTGACATGAAAAATTAAACCTCTCACTACTCCTTGGATGTTTTATAAGTGGGGACTCGATATCATATGGAAAATAAATCCTATTTCTTCAAGTGGACACAAGCACATTCTCATTGTGATCGAATATTTTACGAAGTGGGTCGATACAATTCCCTTCACTTATGTAATTAGTAAAAAAAAATTAAATTCATTCTAAACCACCTCATATTCCACTATGGCATTCCCTCTACCATTATATATAATAATGGTGGATCATTTAAAAATAAGGATGCAAAGGCACTTTGTGCTCAAACAACAATTTTACACCATATCAAACAACAATTTTCCACTCCTTAATTCCCCCAAAGCAATGGCCAAGCTGAGGCATTTAACAAGACCATTGTAAAAATCCTTAAAATTATTGTTAATTCCATTGGTTGTGATTGGCACTTGTAATTATTTACCACTCTCTAGGCCTACCATACCAATATCCAAACCCCAACAGGTGTCACACCATATTCCCTAGTCTTTGGCATTGAAGTTATTCTCCCTATTGAGATCAAGTTACCTTCCTTGCATATTTCATTACAAAAAATCATTGATGATGAGGAGTGTAGAGTAGTTTTTTTACAAGAACTAGAATTACTTGATGACAAATAGATAAACACCTTTAATAATATCTAAGCATATCAGAATAGGTTATATTGTAGCTATAAAAAGTGCATAAAACCCAAAGATTTTGAACTTGATGATCTTGTGTTGAAAGAGAATCATAAAAATACCAATGTAGAGCATGAAAATAAGGGAAAATTTGAGCCTAATTCATTGGGACCATTCATTATTATGGATAAATATGGGTTTAGAAAATACAACTTGGCTACATTATATGGGTAAGAGCTAGATTAACCCATGAATATTATGCATCTCAAATGCTCTTATCTTTGATTTGATTGAAAATTGTCTATGATGATACCTAATTATTGGCATGGACTATCACCTTCCATTCATTCCATTTCCAATTTCTTTAGGCCCTCTCTTTCCCCCTATCCCATTACCATCTTGATCTTGATTTCAATCTACAAGTACAATAGATAAATTCAGATGCCATGTATAGAGAAAGATTCATTAAGTAATTCATATTTGGTCATCATAAAAACATCCTTGAAGGTTGTATCTCAGATTACTTTGGAATGATTTTTCTATGTAGTGATCCCCAAAATTACATCTTCCAATGTTTTCCAGATTGCTGATTTATTATCTTCCCATCCCTTTTTATTGTTGATCAATAGTATTCTTCATTATTGGATGAACTACAGTGGTTTCAGGTTCATTTAGAATATTTAGTCAAGACATAGTTTTTGAGGTTATCTCAACCACCCTTATTCCATGTTCTCACCATTTCATGAACAATTTAAGCCACACTTTAATCATTTTGTGAGTAATTTAATCCATGCTCTTAATATTTTTCAAGCATATGTGAACCTATACCCAAGGTTGTGTTTTTATTTAATAGATGGTTCCCTTGTACATTTTTTTATATCCCTTTATGCATAGTAATTGTTGAATATTCTTATAAATAACTTATTACAAAAACCCTAAAAAACTTGAAAATGCCAAAAACAAAGGAAAAAAATCCAAAAAATCTAAAAAGGGTTTTGCATCTCCACAAGAGATATAAAGACAAAATATTTATGTAGTTTGTCATCTTGTTCACCAATGGCCCTTCCTCTTGGTCATTTTCTAGGTGGTGTTATTTTAAGTCTGGCATGGATAACCCTTCCTTTGTATTTAAAACATCTTCTAGGTAGGAACATCTTATCTAGTCACAATTATTTCCAATAAACATCATCATTTATTAATTATACTCCCATTTTTGGAAGAACTAGATCATCTTAAGGTTTGAAAATATTATGTAGGAAACACCTAGATACATGCAGTATCTAGGGATAACTTATCCACTATTATCTTCATCCTTCCTTTCCCCATGTCATTTGGCCTACTGGGAACATATGTAAAATAAATGAGTGTGTGAGTATCAAATATGTGAACACTTGGTGTTTTATTCTCTTTGTCGTTATTATCCCCATCATCCTTTTTTATCAATCTTACACTCTTGTCATTTTATGATCCAACCATTTAAACACTCTCTATTTTTTGAGCCAACCATTTAAATGCTCTCACCATTTTGTGAGCCAACCATTTAAATGCTCTCACCATTTTGTAATCCAACCATTTAAATGCTCTCACTATTTTATGATCCAACCATTTAAATTCTCTTACCAAATCCAACCATTTAAATGATCTTTCCATTTTTCAAGCCAATTATTTAAACTCTCTCATTAGTTTCCAAGCCAACCATTTAAATGCTCTCTCCATTTTACAAGTCCACCTCCTTTAATTCTATTAATTGCATCTTATCTCTTGTCATTACCCTTATCCTTATCCTATTTTCTTGGAGAACTACATTTGGCTTGAATTCCACCATGGTTTATGAGATAACACTTGGATGCATGGTGCATCTCAAGTCAACTCAGCCATCCCTTCCTTATTATTTTATTCCACCCATGCCAAGATTGTCTTGAAGCCTTATTTTATATGTCTCTTTCCTTTCAGACAACACCCATGAGTAATGTCTTATTTCCACACATGCACAAATGGTTAACTAACTACTTACTTATTCCTTTTATTGGTTATGTGTTTGTGTGTTATTGCTCAATTTCTTGTTGCTAGGTGTAATTTTACTTTACCCGATTGCCTTTGATTTATTGCATTATGTTCAACACTTAGGTATTGATTCTTTATATATTAATCTTAAGTTGTTCACATTTGTATTTAAATTGAAATCTTATGGTTATGACATCCATTTTTATCATTATTCCTTATAATTATGGTGAATAATGTCAAATGAAAAATCAAAAATCAAGTATTGGAGGTCTAACAGGTGATATCAGAGTAATAAATCTCATTGTCTACTAATATAAAAATATAATAAATTGAACCACCATGGTTAATATATATGTTACTCATGATACATATCAACCAATTAACGTATACAAAAAGTCATAAACATTTTCCAAGCATGATCCAATGCCAATATCTCATGTCAAGCCATAACATATCACATTTATAGTATAATAAATGAAATCAATCACATTAACTAAAATCCTCTATATCTATAATGTTAAAGCAACAAAACCATGGTAAATAAATATTTTGTAGCAACATCCATATTAACATGAATACAAAATTAACACTATAAATATAATCATATTTTCTATTCTATCACATCTATTCTAATCATCATGAGACAATAGTGATACTGAATTAGAAAGAACATTATATATATCTGTCAAGATAGTTTTAGAGTTTATGTACATCAATAAGATCAAAAATGAATGTCATATATCTTTTAAGAGTAATGTCATAGACATCATGAATATATACAAGTCATAATAAAAAATATCATAGCTATCATCGTGCATCTGTCAGCTATGACTCTATGTAAACTTGTGCCCTATGCTCTCTCTTATCCTCTCTATCTATTATGGTGGCCCTATGGTCCCTAGTGGTAGGGGAGGTGGTAGATAATGTACTAATTACCCTAAGGTTTAAGTATGTTATGTCCTCAACCTTTTAGATGTAGAAGTTGATATATGTGCCTCATGAGCCTCAAAAGTAGGTTCCCTACTCTCTACCAATATGGCCCCCTCATATAAATTATGATAATAAGCTACCTTGTCCTTATCCCTAAGGTTATAAAGGATATTATGTTCAATACTTGGCTATGTAAGCACATAAAACATTATATATCACTCCTTACAAAGTGTATACACATCTACCCCATACCTATCTCTCTAGGCCTTAATCATTGTCATCTGGGCCATCTCTACCTTTAGTGAGGCAATCTTTAATTAAAGGGATATGATTTGTCTATATTTCTCAGTCACTTGATATTGTATCTCGGTGAATCTCTCTTGTAGGGCATCTATCTTGGCCAAACTCATGGTAATATCCTCCTCTAGCATTTCTACATCCCTACTAGCTTTAGATATCCCTAAAGGACCCACCTGGCCTAATTCCTTCATCCCCATCTATGTATCCTAGGCAACCTTATCATGTGTACCTCTAATCTCAAGATATGGCCTTGGGAAAATGTTGATTTGATCTATGTGGTTCATCGTATCACTTTCTAAATACATATCCATTTGTGCTTGAAAATTGAATACCAACCATCTAACACCCATTAAATCTACAACTATAAATAGGTTCATTAGACAAAGTCCTAATCTCCCATATCATCTATCACTCTTCAATAATTAAATATGTCTCATCTATTCCCTCTATGGCTAGCCCCTATTTGAATCCCACCATAAGACACGGGATCCTCTAGACTCTGTACCCATCTCAAACCTACTGGTCACTCAATATTAATGTGTTCCCAAGCCTAGACCTAGAGCAATGTGGATGTGCCAATACTTTGATCTCCCGGATATAAAACTATGTGAATGTCTATGTACAACTAGGTTATTACAATTTCCCCCCAATAAAATATAGTGGTCTACTCCATCATATCACTAATCATACCACCTAGCCCCATATGGAAGTATAAACCACTCTAGTCAAGTAGTAGGATGTTGATGATAATGGCTATGAACACAACAACCTCTCTTTCAATTTTCACTAGTGGTGATAGTGCCTCTCATGGTAAATCATCTAGATAAATGTCTATCAACATCTTGAGAAAATGAATGACATCAATCACATTTGCTAAAATCCTCTATATATACAATTTAAAGCAACAAAACCATGGAAAAAAATATTTTGTAGCAAAATCCATATCAACATGAATTAAAAAATAACACTATAAATATAATCAAATTTATATTCTATCACATTTATTCTAATAATCATGAGATAATATTAATACTGAATCAAAAATAATGTTATATATCTATCACGATAGTTTTAGAGTCTATGTACATCAGTAAGATAAAAATGAATGTCATATATTTTTCAAGAGTAATGTCATATACATCATGAATACATACAAGTCATAATAAAAAATATTAGAGTTATCATCATGCATCCATTAGCTTTGAATCTATGTATCCTCATTCCCTATGCTCTCTCCTATCTTCTATATGTTATTGTATCCCCATGGGCCCTAGTGGTAGGGGAAGTGGAAATTGATGTACTAGTTACCCTAAGGTTGAAGTGTGTTGTGTCCTTGACCTTGTAGATATATAAGTTGATCTATGTGCCTCATGAGCCTCAAAAGTAGGTTCTCTACTCTCTACCAATATTCCCCCCTCATATAAACTATGATAATAAGATACCTTATCCTTATCTCGAAGGTTGTCAAGGATATTATGTTTAAGACTTGGACATATAAACACCTACCACACTATATATCACTCCCTATAGAGTGTACAAACATATGATTTATCCTATCTCTCTAGGCCTTAATCATTGTCATAAGGGCCACCCCTACCTTTATTGAGGCAATATTTTTCAGTCACTTGATACTATAGCTAGATGAATCTAGTTTGTAGGCCATCTATCTTGGATAAGCTCATGATAATATCCTCCTATAGCATACCTACATCTTGTTGTCATCAAATTGTGTACCGTAGGATAATCTATCAATATCCTAAAATTTGATGCAACATTAAATCATCTGTCAAGATCTTGCTCCTTCAATTAGAGCACAATATGATTACCTCTTGTATTAGCAACTAAACACGAAATTTAACCAGAATGATAAGTAACTAGAAATATGAAACAACACAGGATATGAGAGACAATACACAATTGTATTAATAATCACTTAGAAGAAAATACAATAAAGAAGATGCCACTTCTTCTTCTTCCTCAAAGGCTTGCCACACCTCAAGGACTTCTTCCCTCTCTCTCACGGTCCCAACAATCAACTCCAATACAGAATTGGTGTTCACCTCCACCAGTCAGTAACAACGGTGCCAGTACACCAAGTACACAACCATACTCCAAGTCTATCTCCCTGCTCTTTGCTGCCACCTAAAAATCAACAGACCTTACTCACCATTGTAGATCTCCAAATGTGGTCCTGCACACCTGTTGACCAAGATCATACATACACGAAGAACCCTTCTGATTCTCCAAACCAACACCCACACTTGGTACTGTGGAACTAGGAGGAACACACCATTGCTCTCTTCTCTCTAAAGGAGCTTATTTTGCTCTCTTACTCTCTAGCACTCTTTTACAATACAGCCCATGAGTCTATTATATAGATCTCATGCATACAATAATTAGACTTTCTTAATTAAAATAATTAGACACGCAACTCAAGACTATAATTAGCCTTTACATGCAAACTCTCAATTCAATGAACTAATTGTTCGTGCAATGAACAGTTTTGGAATTGCCACAGGGACTGACGTCGGTCCCTGTCTGCCTAGAGGTGACCGATGTCGGCCGACCTCCTGCCGATGCTGGTTGTCTTCAGCTCACACCTACCAATGTCAGTTTCATTCTGCACTACAATCTGCCGACACCGGTCTCCTTAGAACTCAACAACCTCCTCCATGTTTGCAACAGTTGAAGCTTTTAGCTCCACAACCTAACATCATCTCTCAAGTTGTGGGTGAACTTTTAGGAGAGATGAATCTCTAGATTATAAGGGATATCTCCCTAGATTCTTCTTGAAATGAGAATCACCTAATCTAATGCTTATATATGGGAAAAGGGTTAGAAGTTTGCATGAAAAGGAAACTATACTAAAGAGGTGTTACACCAAATTTTATCTCTACTCACACTCTTTGACATGCACTTTGAACCAAGAGAATCCTAACATACACTCCATCCAATGACAACCTTCCCTCTTGCATCAATGTTTCAACATGGGGTATTCAAATTAGCTTAGGCTAGGAAGACTTAGATAATAGTCATTCTCAGACACACTATTGAATGAGCTATTCACTACAAATGCAACTCTATTCGACACTTCTTGATGACCTACAAATAGAAGTATTTAAACTCACAAGGTACTAAGAAAGTTGACATGTGAAGGTAAGCTAAGATACACTTGCACAAGACCACAACCATCACATACACTTAGATAATTATTGAATGAGGTAAAAATAGATAAATTTATTGATTCAAAGAAAAAATTTGTTAGGTATTCACCATACCCAAGTGGAGAGATGCATAAAATATCCAAGAAGGCTCAATTTATAGAAGAAATGGGAAGAGATAGAGAAGGGGAGTCCAAGGGTCACTTGAACATGTGCCAACAATGTGAAGATTAGTTAAAAATGCATGAGAGAGAGGTATGGGGTGAGCCATGTCATGTCAAGAGTTAAAAATGTCATCTCCAATCATCTAAGACCTAAATGGTGGTTAAGAAACTCCTTTTTTGTGCATAAAAGACTACCCCTCATGATTGGTCTTCCAAAACTACCCTAACTCTATAACTGATCAAGTTTGATGATGGATCTAAGTAGGAGGAGCTACTAAGAAGTTATCACATGCATTGGAGAGGATCCTAACACCTACTACCTACCACAGTCTCCTTTGATTTGTTGTAGGTCACTCTTTTGATTTGATTAGGGCCTTAGGATAGATATAACCATCCTAAGCTTCTTCTTTAAGCTCTCAACCTGATGATCATCTCGAATCCACCCTATATTGTTAAAACCATTATGGTCCTAGCTTAGTCCTTGATTTTATAGGACCTCTATCTCAATACATAGAGGGTGACGTCTATCTAAATCTATAGAGGATGACCTCTATCTTAGTTTGTATAGGGTGACCTCTATCTCAGTCTGTAGAGGGTGACCTCTATCTCAGTTCATATAGGGTGACCTCTATCTTAGTCCATAGAGAGGCTATAGTTTGTCATGTGGGGTAATTTGAGACTTGTTTGAGGTGTGTATGGAAATTATTTCTAATCCATTTAGGTAATAATACCATACTCATGTTTGAATTTCCTTTGGAACCCTTAAGCTAACATCATTTGATACTTAAGTCCTTAACTAGTACCCCTCTGCCTTGACTATCACAGTCAAGGTTCTACCCTTGTAGGTGTGTCCTTAGCAATATTTGGGCCTAGTAATGTATAGGGGATAATATTTCTATCCTTAAGGTCATACTTCCTTAATTTAATTTTCATCTACCTTTAAGGCTCCATATAAAGTCCAAACTTCCAACTTTTCCCTCACTACCAACATACCCTGCCTTGACATTGTTTGTGTATTTTAGGCCTATTTTAGGTGTATATAGGCCATTTAGGAATTTTTATAAGATGAAATAACCCCTTATTAAGATCATTGAATTAAAAAACACCCCTATACCTCATTGAAAGCTCAAAAAGGTCAAAACTTCACCTTTCAATTCACTATTTGGAGCCTTGACTGTGTTTAAGCATCTCATACCTACCTGTAGGTGTTTTGAATTTGGTTGAGGTACCTAAAAACCTCTATTTGAATATACTTGGGTGGAAAAAGATGAGTCTCTACTAACTCATAACTTCAATGACCTTGAACCCCTTCAAGTTTGCAACTAGGTCACTGTATGGACTAAGGCTCTTGTTATACTTGTAGGTAGTTGTTCTCAGTCCCCTGTACAAATAGGGAAGACTATTTGGGGCACTTAGAACATCAAAATCCACATTTGATTTGAGATGAGAGGTTTCAAGTTGTCTTATCATACTAGATTTCCCATCCATGCTTGAGTTTCTCTTCAAGAGCATTTTAAAAGGTCAAAGATGATTATTCCTTCCATTTCCTATAGACAACACTATCAACATTCAGTGGTTCTTTGAAAAATTTGAGGGTGTTCAAAATTCATCTTCCTCTCCTCCTTTAGAATATCATATTTGGCATAAGCCTTCTCCCTACCAAGGGATACAATACCTATCAAACTAGATGCCTCACACATCCTCCAAGCATGTTTTAGTTATTCATAACAAACCATATGACCTTTATTTGGCCACTTTAGGGACTGGGGGATTGAAATAGTATTTTGACCCCCTTTAAAGTTTATACCACTTAAAATGGGTCTATAATGAAAAAATCATGTGCAAGGACCTCAAAAAGGCCTTTCAAACATGCTTCCATGCTTTAACATGATGCCTCCATCTCTCTGCTGATGTCACCTATAGGTGACTTTCTGAGTTGAATGCAAATAGACAGTGAGTTTAGGCAAGTGATGTACAAAGACATGTATATTTATGATTGACCCTATGATATCCAATGATTCAAATGGTGGATGGTTATGTAAATGATCTTGATTCACTATTTCTCACTGTAATTCAAATTTTAAAAATCTCTCCAAACACTTGTACATACAAATTTTTAGTGGTGGACTATGTATATGTGTAGAATGTGTGAAATCCATGGAAAATGTTCTTGGAGATTGAGGTTTAAAAGTTAATTTAGAATTAATATCAATTTATAAAGATGGAAAAGATATTAACATAACCCTATGGATCCATTATAAAGCACAAAATGTCTACAAATTGAGAAGAACTCCTCATAATGCAAATTGATGTACCTTAATGTAAATTGGGTTAGTTAGCTTATCAAAACCACTTAAAACATGAAACAATTTGTGTTAAATATTATAGGATGAATCTAAAAAACTTTATTATTAACAACCAATTTGTATGGAATTGCTCAAAATGAATAAAAATCTAGAGGGTACATAGATTAATAGGTAGCTTTGCATAGTCCACTTTGAAGGGATGGTTCATGCAGCATAATTAACCAATAATTTAAATTATTATATGTATTTTAATGTCTCATATTTTAAAATATTCCCCCAATGGCATTTTTCCTAAAAACCTTTGTGTTGACCGTACCAAGCAAGAACCTGTAGGTCACTTTTTTATGCCAAGAGGATGAAAGAGAGATAAAATAGTTTTGAGAAAGAAATGGAAGTTTTAGATCATTAAAAATGTGGAGGTGAAAATTGGGAAGGTGAAGAGTCACATTTACATGTTTTACAAGTGGCACACTTCCCAATAATCTATACAAGTGCCCATTTCTCTCTCTTTAGCCAAGAAAACTACCTTTTGTCTGAACAACCTACAATTTTTAGTTAGTGATAGTTATTTCAGACCTCGTAGGACACATGGAACATGATAAAACTCTTTTACACTTGCACATTTCCTAATAAACCCGAATAAAGCATTAAGTGCACCATTTTGACCCCTTAAAAAGACTTAAAATGATAAATGGACCTAGAGGACACTCAACCAAAGCTATTACAACATAAATTGACACTAATTGACCTATGAAACACCATATGACAACATATTATACCCCATTATATGCCTAAAAGTGAATTTTTTTACTAAGGGTGCCCTATTTTGACCTAAAAGTCAAAATTGGTCAACACATCCCTAATATCTCTAGTTGTCCCTAAAGGACCCACTTGGCTGGGGTCCCTCATCCTCATCTATGGATCCTAGACAACCTTTTCATATGTACCTCTAATCTCAATATCTGGCCTTGGGTCAAGGATACTCTCATATATGTGGTTAATAGTCTCACTCTCTAAATCCTAATACATTTGTGACTAAACATCTTATACCAACCATCTTACAAATATTGAATCTACAAGTGGAAATAGGGCCATCAGACAACGTCCTCATCTCCCATGTCATCTATCACTCTTAAATACTCGTAGATGTATCATCTATGCCCTTTATGGCTATCCCCTGTTTGAACCCAACCATAAGACATATAATCCTCTAGACTCTATACCCATCTCAAACCTTTGGTCACTCAATAGTAATGTGCTCCTAGGCCTATACCTAGAGTAATATGGATGTGCCAATAGTCTAACCTCCCTAATATAAAAATATGTGAATATCTCTGTAATTCTAGGCTATTAAAATTAGCCCCCAAGAAAAGATAGTGGTATGCTACATCATATCACTAATCATCCCACCTAGGCCCATATGGAAGTATAGACCACTCTTTTCAAGTAGCAAGATACCACTGATAATGGCCTTGAGCATGAGAACCTCTCTTTTTATTTGCACTGGTGGTGATAATGCCTCTCATGGTAAATCATCTAGATGAATGGTTATCAACATCTCAAGAAAATAAATGTCTATGGTCACATAAATCATAGGTATGTATATGCAACCAATCAATTCTTATAACATATCCTCTCTCCCTATGAGGTTGGTCTAGTGTAGTGATCATGCTCTCATCAACGGTATCAAAATATACCACATGCCATCTAGTGTGATCATGGCCTCTCTTGTTGGTAGGTATAAAGTTGATGTTTTTGAATGATATCTATGGACATGTACATGAAGGTAAGATCTATCTGATCTAATACATGGAATGTAGACAATGTGTATTAGATCTATGACCTCTAAAAATGCACTCATCTCCTCAGTCAAGATCTACCCCATCAATAGGAAATGTGATTGACACTCATACGTTTTCAATACCTCGAGCTTCTCTATAAAAAAAGATAGGTCAACATGAGTCAATATCAATCTAGCTAGTTAACATAATACAGATAAAAATGTAATCTATTATTCTTGTAAAACATCATTTTAATTAATCCTATCAATCCATTCAGTGACTTGACCAATTCAAGCACTTCTTCTAAAATAGGTAGGCTTAATCTTTTTCTTCTTTCTTTCTTGGTGTTTTTATTGTTTCCACATTTTCACCATTTTGTGGGATGTTTTCATTGTTTTAGGTATTTTCATAGTTTTAACTAGTGTTTTTACAATTTTAACTAGTATTTTAGATGTTAGTCAGGTGTTTTTGCTATTTTTTGTTGGCAAAAATATTGATTTCATTCCCTAAAAAATTGATAGATTCACTAATTCCTTATCTATTCCTAGAAATAAATGCACTTAAATGACAAAATTAACTAAAGAGAGACCTACTTACTATCTTCCCTTGATCTTGTGGTCACATGTGCTCTCAAACCCACTCACTCAGGTACCTTTGTCACGGATATTGAGCCATTATTTACTACTACCTCTTGCACAAAACCAAAGATCAATTCTTTACACAAGGGAGGGTAACAATGACTAGTTTTTACCCACTAGAGGTGAGTATATAACTAACAATTTGAATTTTTACCCCATTATGCTCTTATTTTTCATTATGTTCTTCCTTAGAGGCCCATTTCTAGCTTTTCTTACTATTTTCATCCCATTTTCTTCTATATTCTTATTTATTTCAACCACTTATCTTGTAGACCATGTTGTTTCTTCATTTTAAGGGCCCATCCATTTTAAATCTTTTTTTTTCCATTCCTTGAGGGGGCATCTAGGGATTATCAAGTGCCCTATAGGGCATCAATATAAATTGTTGGCCTATAAATTTAGTGATTATCAATGTATCCTTATTCAATCTGCAAGTTTTTATTCTTAACAACTTTTTCATTATTTGAAAAAGGTGTTACTTTTCTTTGTGTCTCATAACACCTTCTCAAATAAAAATTATTTTTATTATCTAATCTTGATGACATCACATGATAAAGTAATAGGAAAGGAGAGAAGTGGATGTAAGGTCTTACACCCTCTTACACATTTTTACACACTCCTCTTTCTTACATCCCTTACACAATCCAAAATGGGTCATGATTTGAATTTTCTTCCAAATCTCTTCCACACTCCAAATTTATTTAAATCGACCCTCTTACATTTCTAACCTCAAACATTGATGAGGGTGAGGACTCATTATTATATATTTATTTAAAGATCAAGATGAACGGTCCTCATTGTTTCATAAAGTTTATAAATTGAAGGTCCCCCTCTATTATAGACAAGCTTCTTGAACCTAAATTTACTCGACCAAAATACCCAAGGAGCTTCACAATTCTCAAGTGAATTCTCAAGCCAAATCAAGTGTATATAAGGGGAGATGTTTCTCGCATGCAAATTTAACATCACCAAAGAACTCTAATTATATAATTCAAGCACACACCTATTTGAATCAGGAAGTGAAAGGATTCTTTCAAGAAAGGTATAAAATGTTTGTATTTTGTCTTGTATTTGATTCATCATTTGTTTAGTCTTACTCAAACATAGTTATTAGGATTAAGGTGTTAGTTTCATTCAATTTTTTTATGTGTATTCACTAATGATTGATCTAACCCTGTTTAGATTCCTCTCTCATAATAATAGTCATCATTTTAATGATCATTGAAGAATTAAGAAATAACCATGTAGAAGATACATGAGATGTATCATGGAATCTAAACATGTTTAATAATGTGTGATTATAATCACAACACCAAAAACTCAATAAATAATCCACACATATTCCCATGTAATGTCATGGCCCTGACATAGAAAAGCAATCATAAAAACACCCATGATAACAATCAATATCGCATAGAGAATAATCAATGTCACATAAGAAAAGAATCACATAAATGAGAATCAATGTCAAATAGAGTAAATTACAATAACATGAGTCAAAAAATAATATACACACTCAAGGATCATAATATTTAACATGCAATACCAACAAACATGCATATAACAAGCACTACTAGTATACACAATCAATTTATGTCACCATTACACATATTAAATCATAATATTCATAAAATTTAACACTTAAAATGTTATACATAAGAATAATTAATGTGTAATAAGTGTAATTAACTCAAAATGATCAATGTGATAGCCATAAAAATGTGTAACATGTGTAAATATACCATGATGCCCCTAGTGTAAGCATGCCCCAAATGTAGGAAGTGGTAGCCTTTAGGTGAAGGAATGTCCTACATCTATAATATATATGTCATATATGTACCTATATTTCTTACATAACACTCATTTATATTGTTAAATGCATGTGTGTAAAAAAAATATGGATATGTAATCTATCATATAGTGATAAATGACATCTGTTGAGTGTGTAACTAACAGTAAAAGTCATGCATAGGTTCTAATTTTTTAATTTTTGAATATGTTTATTTTTTTAATATTTTTGTATTTTTTTTAAAATTTACTCATGCTTACTAATGATCCGTTCAATTGGATGTGCATGTGTAGGGCCTAAATTGATCTATGGAAATGTCATCTTCTATGGGTGAGTAGAGACATATATAACTATGTTTAAGTCTAAGAAATGATCATGTGATGAAACATATTCATCATTATTATCATGAACCTATGTATGCCTTATAACCATATAAACCACAATATCTTGTTGAATGTACTCTATAGTATGATAATGTGCTTGCGTTCACTATGGAACATGTGGAGAATCTTGTAGAATTAACTTAAGACACATTGGAATTGTTGTGTAACAAGAATACACCTCTAATGTAATGGAAACTAAAGTAATAGTCCATGAGGAAATTCAATTAGTCTATGAACTTTTTTTCATAGAGGAACCTGAATAGGTTACATAAAAGGTTGTGAAGTAGATTTCATGGAAATATCTCTAGTTGAATAGGATACTCGTGTGGTATACTGGGAATAGTAACCACCCTATATATATATATATATATATATATATATATATATAATTCACACATGTGTATTGAATATGGCACTGCACACTTCTTATGTATCCAAGGTCATCTGAGTAACATATCAAATGATCCTATACTAGGTATAACAATGAATAAATTATCAACTGATGAAAGCCCTACCATAAATGGTAGTACAATACTCCCAAGCTTATTTTTCCTTTGTTGATAAAATACTCTTGCTAGGTTTATTGTTCCAAGAAAGTCCTCATGTATGTATTTGAAAATAGTAAGGATTATCATAGTGAAAATATTATTGCTTTTAGCCTATCTTGGGAAGAGGTTAAAACCAAATTACGGTTAGCTAACTTTGATAGAGAGTCTTATGAAGAAATCCTTAATGATATTCCACCTTCAATTCTACACACAATATCTATTATTTTTGCTCATCCTTGGTGGAAGGACTGGAAATTATATGTGGAAACTCTATTTCATAATTACATTCCCCAAATTGGATATGGGTGGATTACTCCCCACATGCCTTTGGTGGATAAGATTAATTCTCACTTGGGTCTTCATTCTTCAGTTTGTACGTGGTGCTTCCATTTTAAAACTATTTGGGAGGCTTGCTTGGAGCCTAAGTTAGCTCACTTTATTTGGTGTGTGATGTATTAGGGCTTGCCTCTAGGTAGAAGGCTTGTGAATTTAGGAATTTCCCTTCCCAAATTTCCTTTTTTTGGCCATCTAGAAATTATCCCTCATTTTTTCCTATCACTGCTCTAAAGCCCAATGGGTTTGGACATGGATTCATGACCTTTTTAGGCTTTTTCAGACTGAGTTTTTTTAATGGTAGCATATCCTTCTTAGAGATAAACTTTCCTTACCTTTTAAATACACTCAAGTTTGGCATACTTTTAGAGTGGAGATTCTATTTTGGTTATGAAAAGAAAGAAATAATGTATTATCTAACAATGTTTCTTTAGATTTTAATTTTTTGCATTCAAAAATTCTTCCATTATTTCTAATTTTCTTTTGCAGATTCAAGTATAGGCTAATAAAGTATCCATAAAGCTTAACCATCTTTAGGACCTTCTCACTCATTAGGGAGATGATCCTTATGCTATGGCATGGATTCCTCCTTCCCCACCTAAGGATAATAGAGCTACTGGAAGAAATGTCAGTCCTCCTCCTAGAGTTGGTCACCAACACAACCGGTCTTAGCATCATTCTCATAGTGGAACTCTGTATCAGTGCATGTCTCCACTTAGACAATAGTGAGGCTGGTATCCCCTAACTACTTCCCCTACTAGGTAGGATGGTTGGGGTGATAATCCTCCTCTTGTGCATCCAAATTATTGGGGGTGCCACTTAGGGGTTAGACATACATGTTGGATAAGTTCTTTAGGCTCTCTCTTGCTATTTATCCTACTCAGCAATAGGAAGATGATAAGGACACTACTCAGGCTTCTAGTTAGGATCCAATTCTAGATGACAATGACTTACCTATCTTGGGTTGGGGTTTAGATGATATGGATCCTCTTCCTTCTGGCCTTGCCCTGGTAGCTTAATTATGTTTCTTTTTTTGTTTATGTTGTTGTGATAACTCATTCCTAGGTGAGGCTTAGTGATTTTTTTATTTTTGTTGTGACTTTTCCTTAGGCTTGGCCTAGTTTGGCTCGAGGTGTGCTTCTATACCACCTATTTTTGTGAATTATCTATATATTATATATTTTTATTAATGTATAGATATATTTCATTAAAAAAATATATTATTGCTTGAAACATTATCAATAATGACAATGTGCATGGTTTGTGAATCAACATAAGCTCACACAAATGATAGTGCATTGATAAAACCATATTCAACAATCTCATACTCATCAAATGTATTAAATATTTCTCCTTACATATGTATTTATAATTGTACCAATAATGTTGTTTAAGATATGAGCCTCTTCAATCTGAGAGGTGTAAGGATTTGAAGTAGGGTACACTTTGTATATCATATGCACCTCAAGATTAGTGTTGGTCTCTTATGACACATGATTTGGAAAGGAATAGAAAAAATATTTTAAAGTTCACATTCCAATTATGTTGTGTATTTGAATCATTTGAAGATGTGTTTATTTAACTCAATAATGTTATCATCAATTAGATCTTGCATCTCATGTTTCAAAGAAATTCATCTATTAGTCAAATGTCTTGCTCATCAATGATAATCACAGTATGCATTACTATCTAATATTTTATGTATCAGCCTATTCATATCAACCTCATTTTATGGAGGGAGATATATGAGGTCACATTCAATTAACTTATATAGTATCTCATGAGGAAATTTAGATATATGTGTAAATTTATTCCTATGAGGAGTCAATATAACAAGCTGATTAGTAGGTTGCGATATTACATTAACTGTTACTTTTACATCATTCTTATTATCATTTAATTTTTAGTTGTAGCTTAACTTTCGTTGAAATATTATACAAATAACTATTGTAGGATTGGATGCATACTTTACCTATTCATATCAAGGAACTTAACTTAATCCATAACTATGGCATAAGTCATTGAAGGATTGGAAACACTTGAATATAATTGATTCATGTAGTGGATCAAGGAGGTTTTATTTTAATATATATTATAACTCATTATCGACCATAGGATTTGTCATCTTAGAGAGCTTCGTATTGTAATGTAATACATAATCATTGATAAGCTCATTGGGTTCTTTATTAAGTTTGGTGATATGAACATAAGACATATTCTCACTAATGCTAATTTAAAAGTATGCTAAAAATGATCAGCCAAAGGATTGAAGGCATGAATTGATTGATATGGAATATCATGGAACCACTAAAAGGAATAGTCTTTGAGGCGTCTTGTAAAAAAAATAGTTAATAACTTATAAGTGGATGTATAATCCAAACATGTTGCATGAAATACTCTAAGGTGTTTATATGATCACCTTTACCATCATGTAATGTAAAATTATATGGCACAAATCCCATAGGTAAAGGATAAAATGAGATATATAGGGCCAAAAGGTTATGTAAGAATGTTTTAGAATCAACTAAATGGTTAATTCTAAGTTATGTTCTAATTGAGACACTTTAGCTTAAAGATCAATGATAGTTTGTAGAAGGGCTTGAGCATTAGGCATAACAGACTGTGTAAATATGATAAGAGTAACCATCCTAAGAGGCACAAATGCATGTTATATATAAAAAGAAATATAAATCTAAGGAAAGCTTTGTGTTTCCCCCAAAACATGGGTGGACATCACATGTGTAACAATAGGTTTAGAGATAGAGATATTCGTAGGAGTATTGGAATGAACACCTATTGTAGAATTAGTACTTTAAAAGATAAATGAGTATCAATAATAGGCTCATGTGGGTCCTCAAATGTGGAAACCTTAACATTATTTTTAATTTAATCTCTAGTTACATGTAGTAATGCAACAATACAATGTGAATTAATTACAATATCTTAATTTAGTTCATATTGATCTACCTCATCAAATCTACAATGAACATTATGATATTTGTTTCATTTATTGACATCCACATTAATTATGTTTTCCATTATGATTTATGTGAAAAAATGGGAAATCAATAATCAAATATGAAAACCTAACACATAAATATGAAACCAAATAAATAAATATTTAAACCCTAAGGGAAACCTAAGATTTTTCATGATTGAGTAATGAAAGGTTTGCTAATATGTTCTATCTTATTTTTTGATTTAGAACTCTAAACAAGATAAAAGTAGGAATAATTCAGATTGTATAAAATAAGTCTAAATTATGCATATTTGAATGTAACTAGTAGAGTGAAAATGATTTATCACACTTACTATAAATAAATATTGAATAATAAGATAGGGTACTTAGATTGGTACTATTATGATATGATCTATGACTGTGTACATGGGCAAAAAATGCACTGAAATGGACCTATGGCTGATTAAATCACGAAATTGACTGTAAGAACATGCTTGGATGTGTCTATAATGTGTGGAAGCCTATGGTATCTAGAAGTGTCTGCTCTCTATTGGATATGTCCCTTTGAAAAGTGTCAAATTATTTCATCACAGATCATTAATCCTATATTTAAATAGGTATTTTGTATAATATTAGAGGCTTGATCCTGAATGTATATTTAGATTCATCTTCATTCACCTTGAAACCCTAGCCCCATTTGTGATGATTCATTTTCCTATAAAAATGGGTTAGATAAGATTGGTTGAGTTAACCCCTACCCTCGCTAAATGGCTAAGTGATGTCTACATTCCAATACTCTGAGGAGGGATCAAATAACACATGTCTCCCACCTAGGTGTGTGATGAGTAATGATATGATAGAATTTATGTAACCTATGTATTAATTTCAAAACTTAACATCCTGTGATTTTAACCTTGTAATAATATTCATACTTAGTTTGATGATTATTCTATGAAGGATTTGTAGATTATGAAGATTTAGGATAGTTTATCAAGGAAGTGCAAATGTATTCCTAAAGGTGTTAGTGTAATTATATATAGGAACAAGTTTAGCCTTGGTGTGTATAAACATAATAGTCTTTGGGTAATTTCCATCTAAAGTAACATGTGAAATGTGTGGACCGACCTAAAGGAAGATTTTGAATTTTGGAAAATAGGCACTAGATAGCACTCAAATAGGTCTAACCAAGGTAGATGGCTCTAATAAGTATATCCATCTGACTGTGGCTAGAACCATCCAAGAGACAACAATAATTATTTGAGATAAGTTGATAGTTTTCTCAAGATAATGAACTATTTTTCCACAATCTTGGGAAATCTTGTATGTGTATGATGATAAATCAGGAAGGTTGAGCCAATCAGTAGATGATTAAAAAGGAAATAATCTAAACAAGAGTCACACACACACACACACACACACACACACACACACACACACACACACACACACACACACACACACACACACACACACACACACACACACACACATGCACAAAACATGTACATTAAGGATTTTTTAAAAATGCACATTTTTAAGTGTCTAATACCAAATTTGAGTATCTAAAAACCAAAAAAATTGGCAAAAATTCAAAAATTTAGGGCAAACTTAAAAAATTATTGAAATTTAGAGAAAATTTTAAAAAATTATTGAATTTTAGGAAATTTTTGAAATTTAGGGCAAATTTTGGAAAAATTAACAAA
This sequence comes from Torreya grandis, assembly GCA_037957365.1. Classification (NCBI taxonomy): domain Eukaryota; kingdom Viridiplantae; phylum Streptophyta; class Pinopsida; order Cupressales; family Taxaceae; genus Torreya; species Torreya grandis. The sequence continues at coordinate 1,048,130 of JARHVA010001211.1, read as the reverse complement.
TTTAGGGAAAACTTAGCAAATTTAGGAAAAATTTCAAACAATAGGGCAAAGCAAGTTTAGGAAAAAAATCCCAAAGTTAGGAAATTTAGGAGGAAATTACAATAATTAGTGCAAATCACTAAAATTTAGGGGCACTTTGAAAAATAATGTTAAATTAATAGAAAATATTAAATAAGTGGTTCAACAAATATAGAGAAAATTCTAAAAATTAGGCAAAATTAGGGAAAATTTGAAAAATGGATAAAATTAGAGAAAAACCCAAAAATTTATAAAGATTCAACAAAATCTTGGAAAATTAAAAAATCTAGGATAATTTATAGGGACTTCAAAAAATAAGGTGAAATTGTGCAAAAAAAAAAATGGAAAAGTTAGCAAATTACTAAAATTTAAGGCTTTTAGGGAAATTTTGAAACTTCAAAAATTAGGGAAATTTAGGGAAAATTCAATATAGAAAACATTCAAAAATTTAGGGTCTAAACTCAATAAATTTTGGGAAGATTCTAAAAATTAGGGGAAATAAGGGAAATTTGGGGGAATTTGAAAAATTAGGTAAAATTAATGAAAAATAAAACATGTAAGGCAAATTTAAAAAATCTAGGAAAAAATCCAAAAATTATGGAAAATTAATTAAATTTGGGAATTTTTTTAAAGATTAGTTTAAATTGTGAAAGCTCAAAAAAAATTCCATTATCAATTGATTAATGCAAGAGGGTGTCATTTTTGTTTGTTTCGTTGCATCTAAGGACCAATTATCCAAGGTTATGTTTGCTCTTGAAAGCCCTAGTATTTGTATCTTAGTCACAAATGGGGTATAATACATAAGTTACAACCCATATTTATTCTTCCTTTGAAATGGGTGTGGACATGCTAAAGTTTCCTCCTCAAAGACTAAAAATAGTTGTTTCTCTAACTCATGTTGATTTTGGCTCCATGTTGTACATATTTAACTAGCTACCTTTGCATTTATGGAGAAGCACACTCAAGTAAAGGGTAAAAATGTGAGACACTTAGAACCCTCCAATTACATTTTAATTTTGTTTCCTCAACATGTGCATGCTCATATTTAATAATTTTTTTATAATCTCATTCCTTAATTAGTAAAAATTAGGTTAAATTAGCAAAAAATAAGAAAAATAAAGGAATTCTTGACATAATTCAAAAAAAATGAAACACTTGAAAATTTAGGGAAAACTCAATAAATTATGTAATTCTTTAATTATATCAAACTCAAAAAGCTAGATAAATTTTCAAAAAAATAGGTAATTTCATCAAATTATGTAATTTTATAATTATTTTTAAATGTATGTACATGTTCTAAATTTTTATCATATGTAAATCTTCTTAATTCCTTTTTTTAGAGTATGGGTTTATAGTGGGGGCCACACCATTTACGAAATCATGGAAGAACAATGAAATCAAGATCAGGAAGAAGAAGAAGATGTGAGAGTGAAGAGGAGAGGGTGAGAAGAGGAAAATCAAGAAATATGCAAAGGCTGTGATTAGGCCATGAAATACAAATACACATTAATGATCCAAACCTAAAATATCCAAGAATATGGAAATGTTATAGTAAGAATATACTCGTAAATAATTTAGTAGATGAATTTGGGAGATCCACAGAGATAATGAGGAAAGAACCCAACCATAATACAATTTAGAACTATCATGCCATGAAGAAAAGAAAAGCTCAATTTGTTCTAGGCTAAAAAGAGAGACAATTAGAATCCTATCCGACAAAATCCACCACCATGGCCACAAAGAGAAATAGTATCCAAGAGACCTTGAGAATGGATCATTCTACACCATATCATACATCTATCTAGAGGCAAAGGGGTGTTAACCTTTGCTACACCTATTCAGAGTCAAAGTGGTGTCAACATTTGCTATAAAGCACCTCTTCAAAAGAGATTTAGCCACCAAGAAGAAAATATACTACAAGACGTTCATAAGTTTGAGAAGAATATATTACTGCTAGCTCTGTAATATAAGGGCACCTATTTTCTAGAGGAATACCAAATCCAAAACTTCATGAGCCAAGTTACACATGAAGAATAATTTTAAAACTCCTACGTACTATATCTAAGGACTAATTTCTTGGGAGAGAAGAGATGAAAACATAACCCAAAGATGAAACTAATGTATAAAGGGAAGAAATGGGGCCACACCCTAGGAGTGAAACAACTCAAGATAGGTCTAATAAAAATAACCAACCCATCATGAACCAAACATAATATCAATGTATAGCAAGAAAGGGGTGAAACAATATTTGTAGTAGAATTCCAACCGTAATACAAATTCCTCTAGAGATCAAATCCCAAAAAAGAGACAAAATCATTGCATCTTTCATTCTATGAAGAAACTAATTTGAAGAAAAATTATTTTTTTATAGGATCATAACTAAGAAGAAGAAGGGGGTACTAGACACTAATACATAACAACACTCTAGAAGAAGAACATCACCAAGAAGAAATAATTAAATTGTTATAAAAAAGTCATGCCATTCTGACCAAAATATATAACAACCATCTAGGTACAAGAGGGGAACTGGATTGGAGCTAAGGGAAAACCAATCTAAGACTCCCCTAGAGACAAATTTTTTAAATAATAATGCCTTCATCCAACTACCATCATCAAAATTATGATGGCTCCATGAGGATACACAAGATGAAAACTTAAACTGAAGTTAAGGAATGAGGAAACTAGGAATGAAAAGAGGAAATGGGAGCCACACCTTTAAAGAAAAGAAAAGAATTCAAGAAGAGTCCAATAGGTAGAATAAAAACTAAAATCCTAAACTAGAACACAACCACCCCTAAGGCCCCAAAGAGAAAATGTAAAAATCTGATTTCATCTCATCAAACATAGCCCTATAACCTTAAAAAAATATCCCCCCAAAAGGATAATTAATCTTTATAACTTCATGTCAGAGAAGATGATATACCATAACATGAAGAGATTTATAGGGAGATATGGATCCAAATAGATTATACCACCTCAAAAAATAAGGAGGTGAATATCAACATATACTAAGATGCAACAAGTGGGAAGAGAAAACAATGTAGAAACCAACAACACAGAGCATAAGGAGCTAATAGAGAGCACGAAAAAAGAGGCTAGAAAATACCATATACATCAAGGGGTGATAAAGATCCTAAGCCAAATATTATCAAATGGTCGGGTTCAAGAAATAAAACCAACCAAATAATACAAGTTGCCAAGGAAGATTCATGAAAGGAGAGAAGAATAAATAATAACTTATGTGGAACTCAAAGTAGTGGTGAAGATCAAAATGAAATCACCCCTATAACTCAAATGATGCCTTAACAAAAGAGGACATCACATAAATTTGAAAGAGATGCCTCCAAAGAAAATTTGAAAAATGGTTTGAGAATGAGAAGCTAATAGTAGACATGGGCTATATAGGGAACCTTTGAAAGATGTAAGAGACCCCAAGAAAAAGAACATAAATAATTGACATAGGTTAAAGCAAAAACAATAACCATGACCTCAGTAAAAAATTAAGTAGAGGAGAGTGGAGAATAAAAAGGAGAATGAGCACAAAGGAGTAGAGGCTAAGAGGACAGTTGGAGCCATGGCTTAAGGGATCCATCACTATGACTTAATTTATATAATTTTTGTTTTTATTTGTTTTATATAATTTTTAGTTGTTTGATGAATAAATTAGGTGACCTAAGGATAAACCTGGATTTGCTAACAAATTTTAATTTTGTCCATGATGAGTGTGGAAATTAGTTAGGAGGTAATAATTGTTTTGTAACCTAGTCATTTTTTATTTTTATTTTTTAAATGTATATTTTAAACTTATACGTATTTTATTTAAATGTTGTAATAACAAAGTTTGTACTTTTTAATTCTTTCTATGGATTCTCATCACAAAGATCATCCTTTTAGGAGGCTTATTGAGGATTGGGATAATTTTGACCTTCTAAGGCAATCAAGCCAATAATAACTACCTGTAGAACCCTTACTTTATATATATATATATATATATATATATATATATATATATAAAGTAAGGGTTCTACAGGTAGTTATTATTGGCTTGATTGCCTTAGAAGGTCAAAATTATCCCAATCCTCAATAAGCCTCCTAAAAGGATGATCTTTGTGATGAGAATCCATAGAAAGAATTAAAAAGTACAAACTTTGTTTTGTAACCTAGTCATTTTTTATTTATTTATTTTAAATGTATATTTTAAACTTATACGTATTTTATTTAAATGTTGTAACAAAGTTTGTACTTTTTAATTCTTTCTATGGATTCTAATCACAAAGATCATCCTTTTAGGAGGCTTATTGAGGATTGGGATAATTTTGACCTTCTAAGGCAATCAAGCCAATAATAACTACCTGTAGAACCCTTACTTTATATATATATATATATATATATATATATATATATATAAAGTAAGGGTTATACAGGTAGTTATTATTGGCTTGATTGCCTTAGAAGGTCAAAATTATCCCAATCCTCAATAAGCCTCTTAAAAGGATGATCTTTGTGATGAGAATCCATAGAAAGAATTAAAAAGTACAAACTTTGTTTTGTAACCTAGTCATTTTTTATTTATTTATTTTAAATGTATATTTTAAACTTATACGTATTTTATTTAAATGTTGTAATAACAAAGTTTGTACTTTTTAATTCTTTCTATGGATTCTAATCACAAAGATCATCCTTTTAGGAGGCTTATTGAGGATTGGGATAATTTTGACCTTCTAAGGCAATCAAGCCAATAATAACTACCTGTAGAACCCTTACTTTATATATATATATATATATATATATATATATATACACTACCTATAGAACCCTTACTTTAGTAGGGGAAAGGGTGACCAATCCCACATGTATTTTGGGATGTGTGTGTGTGTGTGTGTGTGTGTGTGTGTGTGTATAGAGAGAGAGAGATAGATAGATAGAGAGTCTAATACTAGTTTGTGTTTTATTATTTTATTTTGTGAGACATTTAACAATCATTTCAATTCAATTTATGCAGGGGAAGTATCAAATCATCTAATAATATTTTTATTTAGTAGTTGCAACTATGAATGGGATGATCTTGACTATTTGGGTTATCCTTCTTCAGGAGATACTTATAGGCCCCAACCAATTTCAAATGAATCTTTTTTTACCATAAGGAGTTATTAGAATTGGATCCACTTTCTTAGGAATATGAGTCGAATCAATAACAATAATATATATTTTATATTATTTCTTCCTTATAATCACCCATATGCTTTTTATAATAAACTAAATTTAGGTAGTAGAGGTGTTAACATTGGGATGCTTGAGTAGTATGTGACTGAGAATGATTGGTGAGTAGACACTATATAAGGTTGAATAATGCACTTGAGCATGATGACCCTTTATGAATTTTTATGAATATTAATTTTATTATATTATTATGACATTAATTTTATTAGTATATTATTTTTTTATCATATTTAATTAATTTATTATTTCTTGTGACATGTTTAATTTATGTTTGCATTCAAAATTACTTAAAAAGTCACCATTACACTATTTTTCATTTTTATGTATAATGTTACAATTACGATTAACATTATAATTATACATTTAGTAGCTATAACTTTATAGTGTAGAAATATAAATTTTAAAATTAATAATATTAAATAGTTTTAATTAACTAAAAACTAATGTGTTTTTATTATAATTTATAAAATTAAAGTCGAAATTAAGTTGCATTTTACCTAATGTCAAACTTAATTTCAAAATTAGTGTAGAACGTAAAGTTGGAATCAATGTCACACTTTAAGTCACCTTAAATTTAGATGTAGTGTTGCATTACAGTCAGGTCTAGTGTCACACTTAATGTCATATTATAGTCAGACTTAGTGTCACAATTAAATTCACCTTATAGTCAGACCTAATGTTTCACATCAAATTAGACCCAATGTCACATTTAAAGTCATATTTAGTGACAAAATTAAATTTGGACCTAGTGTTGACTTAAAGTGACATGTAAACACAACTCTTAAGTTACTAGGGGATGTTAGCAACTTTATCAATGCTAATTTTGGTAATGTCATCCTTAACATCATCCATTAAATGGTGGCGTTAGAATGACATTTTTTGTGACTTTAGCTCATCTTCAAATTAACTTTGTATTTATTTAATATAAATTTGGCATTAGGGATAACCTTAAGATTCCTATTTGAATTTAAATCTAACTTTAGGTGTGAATTATGGCCTTCAAAATTATTTTATTTGGTGAATTTAAAACAACTATAAGGTGAATTTAATTGTAACTTATTTTAGTCAAAATGTTGTAATGTTGTTATCATCATCAATATAATCATCTTATTTATAATTATTCTCATTGTCAGCATCTATGTTATCTTTTACACCCTAATGTAAAGTGGAATTGATAGGATCTAGGAAGCACAATTGATTACTAAGCAACTAAATGCGGAATTTAACTAGAAGTAACAAGTAACTAGAAATTCAAAAATAACACAGAATATGAGAGACAATACCCAATTGTATTAATACTCTTACAGAAAATAATTACAATGAAGAGACGCCACACTCTTCAACACCTTACATAATTCCCACACCAAGTGTATAGTAATTCACCTTCAAGAGTTCACTCTCTCAATTACAGTCCCAACACACAACTCAAACACAGAGTTGGTGTTCACCTCCAACCAGTCAGTATCACTACTGCTAGTACCACCAATTAGTATCACTACTGCCAATACACAAGTACTCCATGTACTCCACGACTGAGTACACACCATACTCCAAGTAGATCTCCCCTGATCTTGCTGCCACCTGCAGATCAACTTGGTTTTGAAACACCTGCAAACCTAGACCATGCACACACACACACCTGTAAATCAATTATCTTACTTACCATGTAGATCTCACCTAATCTTGCTATACCACAGATCAACCTGGCCTTGCACACCTGCCAACCAAGATCATACACACATGAAGAACCCTTCTGATTCTCCAAACTAGCACCCCTGTGGATCTCTACCAGATCTTGCAATAACCTATAGATCTACTTGATCATACACACTTGGCACTATGGCACTAGGAGGAACACACCTTGCTCTCTTCACTCTGAAGGAGCTAACCTTGCTCTCTCAACTAGCACCCTTTACAATATAGCCCATGAGTCTATTATATAGATCCCATGAAAACAATAATTAGACATCCAATTACAATAATTAGATCTATAGCTCAAGACTAAAATTAGCCTTTTACATGCAAAAAATTGGTTTGTTAACAAACTATTCATGAAACTGACAGTTCTGGAACCACACAGGTGAATGACATTGGTCTCTGTCTGGTTGGAGATGATCGATGTCAACTGATACCTGACCGATGTCAGTTGCTCTACTCACTGGATATGATCGACGTTGGTTGATCAGACTGACGTTAGTTGCTCTACAACTCAACAACCTCTCAACAACCTCTTATTTGCATCTTAGTGAATCTTGTAGCTCCACAACCTAACAATCTCCCACTTGGAGATAAATAGCTGCACCTGTACCTATACCTATACACCATCTAATCTATTTCCTAGCTTGTATCCCTCTTCAAGCTCAACCTTGAAGACCAACCACCACAAAACTTGTGGTGCACCTCCTGTGATCCAAGTAACCTGCCACATCCGCATCTACAAACCCATGTAGAAAAAAACTTGACCTTGCATCGCATGTCGACCTACTGCGGGTCCCTTTCAGATACCTGAGAATCCACTGAACTACACTCCAGTGCTTCTTTCTTGGATTGGCTCCAAACTTGCTGACAGCTCCCACTACTAGGGTAATATCAGGGAGTACACATGTACTCAACCTCATCATGTGCTTGGGGACCCTGTTCTATGAACTGTCCATCCATAGGTGCGCTTTCCATTCTACATCTTACACTACCTTCACACAATCATCCTGTGACAACATCAACTTGTGATCTTCCCTGTCTCTAAGATTACTCATGCCAAAGAATTTTGTTGCTCCCAAATTCTTCATGACATACCACTGAACTAACTTTACCTTTAGCTCAGCAACTCCCTATATGTATGCACTTGCAACAAGCACATCATCCACATACAATAATAGGATAATGTAGTGACCATTATCCAATTTGGTAAAGGAAACCACAATGGTTATAATGACATTGACTAAAGCTGTGCTTTATCATCCACCTATCAAACCTGTACCACTATCCTACAGCTTCCTTAAGACCATATGACCTGGCCTTCTATCTCACATGTCCATTCTCTCTATTCTTTAACCAAAGAATCCATTCATCTTTCAGTGCTTTCTTCTAGCTGGCAACCCTACCAAATCTCCCATTTGGTTCTGCATCCTAAGAATCAAATTCCTCATTCATGCCCTGTTCCCACTATTTCTTGGATCCTTCATACTCTGCAATGAGCAATGAGTATAAAGAAGAGGAACAATGAATTTGAGGCTTACTTACCCTTTCAGTCCTCCATATGGGCATTTGAGACTCCTTGACAACTTGCTATCCACCTAAAATCCATTCTAGTGACCGACCTCGGTCACCACACAGTCTGCATCTGATCGATGTCAATTTCATGCGACTGTCCTAACTATCAATGCCAGTTTCTTGACTAACGTCAGTGTCTACCTATCACCGACATCAGTTCCCTGACTGATGTCAGTCTTACCCTACCTGACACCATCAGCTTTGGTCTGCACATGACTGACATCGGCACCTATCTATTCGATGCTGGTTCCTCCTGACCAACGCCAGTACCTGTGTTCTCCTATGAGTGATGAATTTTTACCTGTGAGCTCTCTTTGGATCAAAACCTTGTCCAAACTACCCTACTCAGAGTTACTCAGCCTTCTCCACTGATCTCTATCCGTCATCTCCTCCATGAATACCAAGGCTTTCCAGTTCTTAAGTCTGTCAAAGACATCTGACTTCCTCTTAAGAACATGCATCTCCTTCTTGCTCATGTGACCAAGCCTACAAAGCCACATCTTCGCAATAGAAGAAGAATCAGTAATATAAGTAGATAGATAAAGGATACCTACTTTCTTACCACTTGCTAATTCAAGTGCATCCACTATGAGAGTTTCTATGCATCTCTCATCACCCAACTTTCCTGAAGAAATTAGCCACATTTTCAAGACTGGGACCTGCATGACCTCCTTCAACACCCATGTGTTGGCTGTCTACAATTTCAGCCACACTTCCCCTTTGCCAAAACTTTGACAAGGCACACCAGCCCCTAAATAAATCTTTCCAAAGTCTTTAAGAACCTTAACATAGAAAAATACTCTATTTTGGGCTGCATGGAAAGAGGCAACAAAATCTATAAAACAAGATTCTATTTTATCCAAGGAACATACCAGAGCATCCTATGCAACAACACCTACAACATCTGCTTCTTTAATTCCTTCATGCTGATCTTCTACCAACCAACAATATTTCTTTACCTGCTCTTTCTTTCCATAACACTGTAATTGACTATTCTTGCTTTTGAATTCCTCCATACTTTCTTCTACCATTGCTATACTCCCACTCAATCAAAAACCCCTAAGAGTGACCTGTAATCAAACACAAACCTGCTCCCTGCAACCTTAGCTCTGATACCACTTGATAGGATCTAGGAAGCACAATTGATTACCAAGCAACTAAATGCAGAATTTAACTAGAAGTAACAAGTAACTAGAAATTTAGAAATAACATAGAATATGAGAGACAATACCTAATTGTATTAATACTCTTAAAAAAATGAACTACAATGAAGAGACACCACACTCTTCCACACCTTATAGGATTCCCACACCAAGTGTATAGTAATTCACCTTCAAGAGTTCACTCTCTCAATTATGGTCCCAACACACAACTCAAACATAGAGTTGGTGTTCACCTCCAACCAGTTAGTATCACTACTGCCAGTACCACCAGTCAGTATCACTACTGCCAGTACACAAGTACTCCATGTACTCCATGACCGAGTACACATCATACTCCAAGTAGATCTCCCCTGATCTTGTTACCTGTTGTGTTGCTGATCTCCCTGATCTTGCTACCACCTGTAGATCAAATTGGTTTTACAATACTTGCAAACCTAGACCACGCACACACACACAAACCTATAAATCAATGATCTTACTTACCATGTAGATCTCACCTGATCTTGCTAAACCGCAGATCAACTTGGCCTTGCATACCTGCCGACCAAGATCATACACACATGAAAAACCCTTCTGATTCTCCAAACCAACACCCATGTGGATCTCTACCAGATTTTCCAATAACCTGTAGATCTACCTGATCATACACACTTGGCACTATGGCATTAAGAGGAACACACCTTGCTCTCTTCACTCTGAAGGAGCTAACCTTGCTCTCTCAACTAGCACCCTTTACAATACAGCCCATGAGTCTATTATATAGATCCCATGCAAATAATAATTAGACATCTAATTATAATAATTAGATCCATAGCTCAAGACTAAAATTAGCCTTTTACATGCAAACAATCAGTTCATTAACAAACTATTCGTGAAACTAACAATTCTAGAACCGCATAGGCAATCGACGTCAGTCCCTATCTGGCTGGAGATGACTGACGTCGGTCGATACCTGACCGATGTCGGTTGCTTTGCTCACTGGATATGACTGACATCGGTTGATCAGACTGATGTTGGTTGCTTTGCAACTCAACAACCTCTCAACAACCTCCTGTTTGCATCCTGGTGAAGCTTTTAGCTCCACAACCTAATAAGAATACAATGTCATCTAATGTTAGTTTGAAAAACTCAATTGTTTTTAGGTGTTTTTTCATGTATAGGCACAATAGGTTTTAATAAAATTACTTTCGTAAGTGGAAGAATGGCTATTTTAATCTTGGGCATAAGTTTTTTAAATTTTAGGATTAATTGTTTCTTTGGTAACTCTTTATGTAATACCTCATGTTGAACTTGTTTTAGACGATCATAAGTAATGCCTTGGATAGTAATTGTTTTACCCTATTGTTGACTAAACAAATAATGTTGTTTAATAGGTATACCAATTGATAGATTTATTCATATGTAAATATATGACAATGAAGAATAAATTTGAATGTAAAGTAGAATTAAATAAAATTAAAATTGACAAGTGGCATATGCTAAAAATTATAAGTACAATAAAATACAAGATACTTAGCTTTTATAATCCTTTTTTCATTGTAATTAATGTATGATAGTGGAAATTAGAATAAGATAAGATTCGATAACTTGGGATTAAGAAAATAGAGTTTGACTATTTGGATAGGTCCACACTCCCTAGATAGTAGTGCAGGTCAATTGGGACTATCAACTGTAGACTTATCTACATTAAATGTGTTGAAATTATCACTAAGTTTTCCTTTTGTGCCTATGTCTATTAAGCAGGTAGAGATATTCAAATTATGTAGATATTATACAAAAATCATTTTTTTCCTTATCTTTGATTTGGAGACTCTAGGGATACTTGTGAGACATATAAACCTACAAAAAGAGATAAGGGGAGTGTAATTTGTTGAGCTAACTCCAATCAACCCTTTATGATTTACCATTGCATACATATCAAAATAATTAAAAGAGAGAATCAATCCACACATAGTTATCCCAACTAGAGTGATTGTGCAACTATGCTCCTTGACTATATCTATGCAAATATAAATTTGGTTTTGATACTTGATGATGATATCTCTTGACTTGTTTTTGAATTCTTCAATAGTGATTGATATTGAATTTTGGAAGAATAGGGTAGATTTTATCAATGCATGGTAGTTTATAAGTGCTCAATAGATAGTTCCAAGATAGAAATAATGAATTACCTTTAATTTGTATTTATAGTGAAATCTTTTGACAATTTTCTTTAGTTGACCTTGTAAAATGTGAAATAAGACTAAAAGGAATATTTCTAATTTGGAAACTAGTTATGAATTATTGTGGGGGTAAGGCCATTCAAGGTGGACAGGTCCATGATAGTAGACTTATATGCCTAACATAAACTTGTCTTGGAAGATTAGGGACAACTGCCCTAAGATTGGCAACAGTTTGAGCATGATATAAAAGAGGTTTGATTGTTGACTTGGAAATTTATATGTAGTAGTGAAAAAAAGTAGAGGATAAAGCCCACATATGGATAAATGACTTAGAGGAATGAAAAATAAGAGTCATGTATTTAGGCACAAGTCAAGTAGTTTAATTTGTGTAAAAAATTAGCATTGTCAAGTACTTATGACCAAATTTAGGTGTCTAAATTCTCCCCCTATTATCATAGTAATGAAATCTATAGAGTAATGGGGACATAAATAAACCTAAGTATGTAAACCACACTTTTTATTAGACATGAAATTGTAATTTTTTAGGGCACCCAATTTTAGAAAACCCTACAACAAAACATGAAGTAGTCATTTGTTCATATTTAAATTTTTGACAAAAAAAAGAACTTTGAAAATTTAAAAATAAAAAAGATAACAAAGAAAGAGTACCTTTGTATGGAGATGAAACCATGATGCTCTTTCCCTTGTAAATGAATCACTGGATAAATTTTCCCCCTTGTCTAAACATTTAGAGAGATGGTTCCTCATGTTAAACCACTAGTGAATTGTGAGTGATCAAGTCCCAATTTTGAATAAATAATAAATCCCATGAGGTAGAAATATGCATGAATTAAATATCATGGATGAGGATAAATTCTCAATGTAAAAATTTAAAATAAGGTGGAATCATAATGGGATCACTAGAAGTGATTCCAAGGCCATTGAGTGTCACTAGACTCGAATGTACATCATCTGTAATTGAATATGGAATCACATAATGGTTTGCTAAAATTAATGTCAAGGTTGTTGAGCCACTATAATCAAACATACATTACCTCTAATAAAACAAATCACACCAATTTAGATGGATATATATATTCTATTTGAATATTGAAAGAGAATTAAGAATATCCATGCCCCCATCATGACAATCGTACCGATATATTTGAAGTGAAATGTCAATTATTTTCCATTAAATATGTAAAATGTTTTATAGTGCATATATGCATGAAATATAAATTTTTTATTTATGTGAATGAACCAAAATCATGTCCCTTGGATCTATGCTAAATGATATAGAATGTTATGCATCTATATACTTAACTATAATTATATATGAAACCTATAATTTATTATATCTTTTAGCTATTTTTCATATGCCCATATATATGCATTTAAGTGTGTATGAATCTATACTCAAGTCTCTATAAAATGAGTGCATATACATGTCATATACCCCCATAATCTAGATCAATGTGCTAATATTTATTATGTAACTAGTTTTTGAATTGCTTTGAATCTTTAAAACCTATAATCTGTCATAAAATCTATTTTTTGAATTAATTTTAATCTTTTAAACTTGCAATTTTGAGTCTTTGAAACCTGTATTCTATCTCAAATCTAATTTTTTTTATTCATGGAGGATTGAATCTCTAAGACAAGACCACCTAATGCCCCCCATTTTATTTTATGGATGTATCTTGTAAGTCACTCATAAAAAAAAAGAGTTAATTGTATCATTTGATAATAATATAATATTGTATCATTATGTCATCATCTGAAGAGTATGTCATCATAGTAATGTAATTATTATTTAAGTATGTATGAAACATATTTAATGTGAGGCATACAAGTGTTATGTTGACAGAGATATAATAATGAACTACACATTAAAGTAACTATCTCTAAATTAGATTACATGATGAAAGTGCATGATATGGATCATGGCACCAATAATCAAGCTCAACAAGCATAACAAACACAGTGTCACACAATATTAGACATAATTCCAAGGGTCGCATACAATAGACATGAACATATATAAATGCAATTTGGAATGTCACAAAAAAGGCCAAGGAACATATATAAATGAAATTTAGAATGTCACAAATAAGGAACATAAATATGTCACACAGACAAGGCCCAGTGGCCACACCTAGTAAGAAAGTAATGTTTATCCTATCCTGAAATAAAATAATAACATAAAAAGAACATAGAACAAGTGAAAAATGGTGTACACTATCTATATGTATCAATGTCATATCATATAAAAGTAGCATATCTATGTAGCATAATGTAATATATGATTAATTATAAAACCACTTGTAAGATATGTAGCTCAACATGATAGAGAGGTCATAGATAGACAAAACTTGTTATAATGTAACATGTAGAATAAGACACCCACATCATAGGCATGGCCATTCATTAGAAGGGAATATAAAATATAAGAATCCATGTATAATATGTATATTATTCATCACACTTATATACCTTATGAAATATATTTGTATGAAAAGATAATATGTTATTTACCAAACATGTGATAAATAAATTATGTAATGGAAGTAAACTATAAACTCATGTCTTGCTCAAGTCCTAATTTTTTATTTTAAAAATATTTTGAATGCTTGTGTATTTTTGAAATATTTGAGTTTGTTTGTATTTTTGTAATATTTTTTGATATTTTTTTTAAAATTTTGAAATAAACTACCCTCTCATCCCATCAACATGAGGATCATAGTGTGTGCTTGTATCGTAGAGTTGGAGGGTGACTTTCCACAAATGGAAAATTCTACATGTAGATGAATTAGAGTTTGAAAAGGCATCTAGTATTTTAATGTATATGTCTTGGTCACTTCCAATAGTATATTCTATAGGATGTTGAAATATATAGGGCAAAGGATTTGTTATAATCTTCATTATAGTAAGAGAAGGTCTCACTATCTATTTTTACTAAAAAAAACATTGAATTATTTATGGTATTGCCTTATGATGCAGTATATAATATGAAGATCTCTTTAAATTCTGAATAAGTCTTTGATGTGAGTTTTTTTGTGTAAGAGGGTGTAACACACTCCTTTTAACTGACTATATATAATTATCTTACATAGATGCAATAATTGTCTCTGCACTATGCCCTTGAATATACATCGCTCTTGAATAGGTGTAATTATGAAGCTTGGTGGTGGTGGGGAAGGAGGAGGAGATACCATTGACTGTAGAGGGTACTAATATCAAATTCTTTAAACTTTGACCACTTGATTATAATGTATATATTTTAGACATCAATGTACTATACATGACACTATGTGAAGCTTTTGAATTCAAAGGTGCCCTAATAACATATCAAAGACTCCTATGTTTGGTAAGACTAAAAATGGAGTAACTAGTGTTGATGAAACAATAACACTATATTCCCAAAAATATTTTGTGTATGTCCCTAAAATGCTTTAACTCATTTTGATGTAGCTTGTAAATCCTATTCTGTGTACACAATAATAGGAAGGAGTGTCATTGTACATGTATTTCACTTGATCCATTATTGACACTGTATATGGCTTTTTTGTTGATATAAGATCAAATAAAAAGTGTTCATCTATCTAAATCATCATCAATGATCTCATTGTCATCAAATGTGATCATAGGATGTAGTGTTGATGTGCTTGTAAATGTTCCAATATTACCATATATTGGATGACCATATGTTGAAGGAGGAGGATGCACATTGTACACATAGTGTACCTTTGAATTATCTATATTTTTTTCTATGTCATGATTTAGAATTAGATTATTAAATATTTTCAACTTTGCATTATCATTTTATTATGGTTTGACCTCCTTTATGGGTGTGCTGAACATATTAATATTGTCATCAATAATGTTATATCCCAATTCTTCTCTAAGAAAACTTAATTATCCATGGATATTTATAGTTAACAATTTAATTTGGTTAATTTTAACTAAGCTTTTAGATATATGATGTTATGAGATAGTTGGATATTGCTTAGGTTACATGATACATTGATTTGAGTTAATTGTAGTGTATATGTTTACATTATGATCATGTTGATTTGTTATTTCAAATATATTTTATGATGTATGTATATCATGTTACTATGGTTCAACTACCTACTTATTGTGAGGTTGACACATGAGAACTCATCCCTTAGAGCGTGACGGAGGGAGATCATCATCAAAGAGGGTGACATAGATGGAGATATTGGAGGAAGACAAAAAAATTGGCTAGAACCTTGCACATGCCACATTATCTAGCACATGCTAGATGCATAATAACATGGTTAACATGGTGTGTTTTGATGTTGTTTGCATTAGATAGTTATTACACATGATTGATAACATAGTTTAATGGTTTTATAAAATTTATCTTGTGTAAGTTGTGTGTGTGTCCATTAATGTTTTGAGATTTGCATAATTAGAATAAATTTGGATTTATAGACTAATGAATTTATCATTATGACATTTGAAGTAATAATTTAATTAGCAAATAGACTAATTATTGTAATCAATATAAAATATGATAATTGACATTTGAAAGGAAAAAAGTAAGAAAAATAGAAGAAATTATTAAAATAAGCAAAAAGGGAAGAAAATAAAAATAATAATAAATAAAGAGAAATGGAAAGGTTTAAAATTAGGAAACACAAAAAAAATAAAAATATTAATAAAAATAAAAAATAAAGAAAAAAATAAATAAAATAAAGAGAAAAATTTCAAATGACAAAGGTATGCCCTTTTTCATGAGAATAGAATAAGAAAGAATATATTCAAATAGGGAGAAGAGAGGCACACCATACTGAGAAAAAGAGAAGCATAAGGAAAGGGGTGTAGTAATAAAGGAAGTCAAAGAATTAGGTAGAAGAAAATCAAAACAAGTCCAAGTAGGCACCATTTCTCTTGCAAAAACCTTAAATTTTTGTGTATTTATTTTTATGTGGTACAGACTATGTAGTGAAAATAATAGTCTGAGAGGTGTTAGTTAACCATTTATAATTGAGTTAATTTGGATAAGAATATATGTACTAGGCATTCTAAAATAAATACCAGTATATACTAAACTACTTCAAACCATACATATTTATAGAGGCATCGATCTATATTCAATATACTTATTAATCTTTATTTACATAGAGACATAGTCATTGGATTAATAAATATTTTTTGTTGTGTGTGTGTGTGTGTGTGTGTGTGTGTGTGTGTGTGTGTGTGTGTGTGTGTGTGTGTGTGTGACTATACTTATATATGATATTTATAAGAAGCCTCAATTTGAAATCAACAATAAGTTGATTTTTATTAAGCTTTATTTACACATAGGCATAGTCATATATATAGGAGTTAAGTTGAAATATCTAAGTCACCATGTACAATAAACTAAGGAGTAAAATAACAACATGAGGAATATATATGGTATTGTAGACTATGCGGCGATCTACATTTCAAGTTGTTGAGGTATGTTCCTATTATTGGTGTTGTGGCATTGATGTTTTCATTGATCTCAAGGTCAAAATGGATGTCCTAAATGTCAAGGTAAAATTTGATGTCATGCAAGGTGAAGTGGTATGTGACAAGGAAGTATTATTACAAGAATTTTTTTGAAGGCAACCTATTGTCTCTCTATTGAGAGAGAATTTGAAGGTAAGATAGTAATTATTATGTGGTTGACTTCAAGGCTCAAAACATGGTATGCATTTTTTGTGTAATTTTTATTGAGTAAAAGGTTCTTTAAAAGGCTTGTGCATGGGATGCCTAGTCTGGTACAAGGAGCATGATGGCTCAGTGAGATGAATGTATGAGAAATAACAGAATGTCTAAAAAATTTGAACATACATATGAGGCATTGAAGAACCCAGGGGTGTTTCAAATTAAAACTATGAATATAATATTTTAGAGGATTTTTCAAGGCTAACTTCATGGCTTATTCATTTGAATGAAGAGACCTATTGAGAAGGCATAGACTTGGTAGCATGATGAGGTGAGTAGTCTGAGGCTTGTGAAAAGAATATTAAAAATGTGTGAGCATGGTATGGAGTTGTATGACATAATAATGAGGTGTTGAAAGTAATGCAAGAGGTTTCAAGGTGTGTTCAAGGTCTAATTATGGCTTACAGGTATAGTCCTAGTGTGCAAAGAGACCTAGTGTGGCCTAATGAGGGATCAAGTTTAGTTTCGAAGGTGTTATGACTCATTAGAACATTATCATAGATGTGGGACATTATATCAAGTGTGTTGACCAAGTCTAAGGTAAAATTATAAATAATAAATCATGAAAAGTGGGTCTTAAGGTCTTTTAAGTGATATAATGAGGTGTTGTAGACTTGAGAAGGAATTTCTCATGTTTGTTGGCACATGTGACTATTGCATGGGAAGTTGAAATCTTAGGGAGAGATGGAAATGGGTCTTAGAAATGATTTCCAAGCATTAATAATTAGATAAAAATGAACTATATGACCTATTTTTATTATTGGAGCATGTATAAGACTTCAAAATTAGCCCCAGGTGGCATTGGTTTGTCATATGAGTGAGTGGAAGCTACATGATATCCCTTATTTCTTAGATTTTTGATATAACAGGTAGGGTTGACCAGTTAAAATCATGAAAGTAGATGGAATTTTAATATTGAGACTTATTTCTTATTCCCATGGTGGTTTATAATCAAGTTATAGACTTAAAATATGTTAAACCATTCATGGAAGGTTACCTATCGCTAAAAAGGCTTAGTGAGGAAGATAGTGAGAAAAACCAGGGAGAAGTGAGAATGAGATTAGGAATGTGTTTCCATGGATTAGAAATGGATCCAATTTCATTGGTTTTTTTTCAAGACATGTAACATATATCCATATTGGATATAAAATTTGAAGATGTGTGTGTATGACAAAAAGTTACTCTCAAACTACCTTGTCTAACACAATGAGGTATGTGTATAGTGAAGCCATGAGATTGGTCTGTAGGACTAATATTGTTATTTTAAATTATAATATATTTGTTTAAATATGTTATAAGTATTTTTATGGATCATATAAACCCATTATAAATTCATTAAAGTGATTTTATAGGTGTTCTAAGTCTTTATTTCATGACTATGTTTTTGAAGTCATTGACTGTTCTGAGTACTCATCTAGTAGAGATGAGTATGAGGTTATTTTTATAAATTTAAAGAGTATAATTCATATGAAGTTGTTATATATGTATCATAAGTTTATTTTAATGTATTTTTATTCATGATAAATTCCTATGAAGGTATGCAAATTCAAAGGTTCTTGACTATTTTTTAGGCTTATTTGTAGTTCTAAGCGAGCATATGAAAGTGGTGACTTTCAGGTATTTTTCCCTATATGGTGAAATATAATGGACATGGTGATGTATTTTAGGTCATTATATTTATAAATAAGTGATTTTTTAAATATTTTTATGTGTTAAAGTTGAGTGTATGCTTCAAATATTCAAAGCAAACTTTTTGATAGTAAGAAGGCCTAATGGTGTAGTTCAAGGAGTGAAATGAGATAAATATTGTTGGGGACCTAAGGTGAGATTATTATGGGTATATTTAAAGTGTGTGTGAAATTTTCCATAAATTTATGTAGGCTCAATATTTTTCAATGTGGTCAAGGTGAAACATGTGCTTTAAGAAGGCTTAATTACATTAGGTCTCCTTTACGCCTAATCATGGTTTTAGTCCATGAGTGGTGACCAAATCATGTGAAATATAGAGTCATGTATAAGAATAAGGTCTAATAAGCCTAATTTGACTAGTTAGAATATTGATGATGTGAATGAATGATATAGAAGTTTGGGAGCTAGGTATAGGGATTCAAGATCATAAAATATGTGTGTTTAATATTTAATGAAGTTATAATGGTGATTTTTTATATGATGAGCAAGGTTATATGACCTAAATTTTGCCAAGAAGAGGGTCAGTTGAGTGAAGAGGCCTAATAAGCTATTTGAGAGAGATAGAAGAGTGTGAAGAGAAAAATAAGGTGATCATCATCAATTGAGTGAGAAATAAGTGTTAAAAATGATAAAAGGTCCTAGGTGGCTGATTTGGTGTTGATTTTCCTAGGGGGTTGGTGCCTCCTTGCAAGTTAATGCTTGCTAAAGGACTAATTGAGTTGGAGCTTGACTGAGGGGTTGGTGCTCCTTGTGGGGTTGGTGCCTCACTAAATATTGATTCATTACTTATAGGATTGTATTTCAAGTTGTGTTTTAGTGTGTTTTAACCTCCATGAGGGTTTCCCTCATATATCTTATGTTCATATGTTATATGCCTATGTGGATGCTTGTTTATGCATTGGTTGATTTATGTGTTTGAATGAATGATTCATAAATGATAAGTGAAATTGAATGATTATTTTAATGGAAATGATTCAACCCCCCTTCCTATTAGTATCTATACTTACAATAATTTATATTAGAGTAGGTCCTTTAAATTAGGCCTAATATCCTAAAGGATATCCTAAGCAAGCAAAGATGACTAATCAAGCACAAGGTGGTTTACTTACAAGTAAGGCTCTGTTGTTCAATAGATCTAATTATGATTTTTGGACTGTCAAGATGAGAACATATTTTATGTCTCAAGGTAATTATGGTTGTAAATTATTTTTGGATGGATATATTTCACCCTCTATTCCCCTTTAGATGCATCAGATAAGAAAGCTAGTGAAAAAAATTCAAAAGCAATGAATGGTATTCTTTATGGCCTATTAAAGGTAAAACTTATGAAGGTTATGCACTGTGTGTCTAATAAATAAATGTGGTAAAATTTGAATAATATCCATGAGGGAGACTCCAATTTCAATTTGGCTAAATTTAAAACCCATAGAAGATAGTTTGAAATCCTAAGCATGAATGAAGATGAGACCATTTTAGCCTACTTATTGAGGGTTGATGAAGTGGTCAACATCATAAGAGGCCTAGGTGAATAATTGAAAGATTAATATTGTTTAAAATGTTTTGAGATCTCAAAATCCTAAGATTTATTCAAAAGTGTTTTCTATTGAAGATTTGCAAGATCTAGACAAGTTAGAGATGGATGGACTTGATGGCACCCTAACATCCTATGAGATAAGGACAAGTGAAGGAAGACTTAAAAATAAGGAATCTAAATTCAAGGTAGAATATAAGTCAAAAGAGAAGAATATACAAGGTAATAAAGTTAAATAAAATGATGTTTTTGACATTGATGATGATGAGTTGATAACTATGTTTGCAAGAAAGTTGAAAACCAGTTCAAGTAAATACAAGGGTAAGATTCCCTTCAAGTGCTTTAATTGTGGAGAAATTAAATAATTTACTAATAATTTGCCTCACAATAATAAGACAAAGGATGATGAAGAGCTTGATGAAGTTCATGATGATGATAAGAAGTCTTATAGGTTTGATAAGAGCAAGAAAAGCTTCAGAAGTATGATGACAAGAAGAAGTTTTTCAAGAACAAAAGAATATTTTACACCAAGGAAGACTGTAGCTCATCTGATGAGAATGAGAAAATAGATTTTGAGGGTGACCATGAAGGTATTGATCCTTTATTAATGAAGTTATCTTCATGGATGAGGAAGCAATTTTTTCAAATCAAGAAGAGTCCATATGGTTTGGAGGTACTATTGGTGATTCAAATGAAGTAGAATTTGAGGTTGAGTTGATTAATGCTATATAATAACTGAAGATTGTAAATAAGAATAATAAGATGATTAGGTCTTTTGTCAAAGACTAAGAGGATATAATCAATTTTTTAAAGAGATATTGAGCAAAAACTCTAAAGAACAAGAAGAAATAGTCAAATAGGTGGAGAATCAAATTGAGATTATGACTACAAGCCTAAAGGATAAAAAAGAAGAATGGGATAGGTATGTAACTAAAGTGGATTCCTTGAAAGCTGAGTTGGATCAAGAATCAAGTAAGGTAAATTTCTTTATGAAGTTTGAAAAGAGTACCAATGATCTAAACAACATCCTGAGTAGTCAAAAGACTACTAATGACAAAATAGGTCTTGGTTTAAATGGATACCAAAAGAATAATAATGATGTGATCAAGGATAATCAGACCTTAAAGGTCAATGGTCAATCAAGGAGTGATGGTGCTAGTATAATGAAAAATAATCCTAGTAAACAATCTAATGCTATAAATTATGCTAATACTTTCAATGGTTATTGTTATTCATGTAACCAATTTGGTCATAGACCATGGAATTTTAAAACACCTTCCAAGAATGAATATGCATGGAACTATTAGAAGAAATGTCAATCAAGAGGTATGGTTGATGGTGTGTTTTCATCAAGATGAATAGTATGTTTAAATTGTCAAAAGGTTGGTCACATTTCAAAGTTTTGTAAGCATTGATTCTCAAGTCAAAACAAGAATATTGAAGCCCCTAGATTGCAATAAAGAAGACAAGATAGTGAATGGAGACTAAAGGTAGCTAAGGTGAATGATGATCAGTATGCAAGTCCAAGTAGACTATTTAACATGGTGGAGCATAGTTTAGATGTAAAAGAGTGTCGAGAATTCTTCCTATTAGCTCAAGTTGTGAATGAAGGAGTTAAGATAAATATACCAAGTCATAATGTTGTTCAAATAGAGATTGAAGAGGTCAAGCCAAAGAGGCTATTCAAGCCTAAGAAGATCATGAAGAAAGTTTAGTCTAGTAAGGACATGGAGATATAAGAATCTCTTATGTTTATGTTGTTTTATTATCATATAGAAGAGGTGATGCCATTAGGCTTCTTGGAGGCACTCAACTAGTGATAAAAATCATGAAGGATGCTTGGTCTTATGGGGAGATTTGTATTCTTTGTTTCAGATCCAAAGTTCAATCAATAGTTTGTTGGAGGTGTGATTACAAGAGATGGGTTACAAAGTATGTGTATGATGACTTAATCAAACAAATTCACATTCATAATAGTATCTAAATATCTCATGGAAATAATGGGATCCAATCATGATCTAAGAGTAGGTGTGTTTGCCAAGAATATCTATAACAGTCATGAATAAATTTGAATTATGGATTGGTCTGTAAGACCAATGTGTTCATGAAGTCAATTGGTTGAGAGACTAATATGTGTTGATTTTTTGTAAAAGAGATAGAATGATCTTGTTTGGAGATAAAAGGTGTGTTATTCTAGGTCTAAATATTAGATAGTTATCAAGATATGACCCTTTGTCATTAATTTCAAAAGGGGAGAAAGATCCAGTTTGGGAGAAAGGTCAGTTTGAAGAAGATCCAACTTAAGGAGATGAGAATGATTAGTTTTGTTTGAGTGTTTACCATAAATGACAAAGGGAGTTATTTTTGAGGTATGTTATTATTATTGGTGTTGTGGCATTGATGTCAAGGCTAATAAAAATGTCATAAATGTCAAGGTCAAAGTTGATGTCATGCATGGTGAAGTGGTATGTGACAAGGATATCTTATGATAAGAGAAAATTTGAAGGTAACATATTTCCTCTCTATTGAGAGAGAATTTAAAGGAAGCATGGTAATTATTCTATTTTTGATGTCAAGGATAAGCACATGGTATGCATGTTTGTGTAATTCTTCTTGAGTGCAAGGTTATTGAGAAGGTTTGTTCATGTGATGCATAGCCTAGTGCAAGAAGGAACATGATGGAATTGTGAGATGAATGTATAGAGGCATAAGAGAATGTATAAGAAGATTTAATCTCACATATATTTGATGTTCATAAGTTATGTGCTTATGTGGATGCTTTTTTATGTATTGGTTGATATATGTGTTTGAATGAATGCTTCATAAATGATAAGTGAAATTGAATGACTATTTTAAGGGAACCAATTCACCCCCACCCTCCTATTATTATTTATACTTCCAAAATTGGTATCAAATTAGGTCCTTTTAAGTAGGCCTAATAGCCTAAAGGATATCCTAAGCAAGCGAAGATGACTAGTCAAGCACAAGGTAGTTTATTTATAATTAAGACTCTATTGTTCAACAAATCTAATTATGCTTTTTAGAGTGTCAATATGAGAACATATTTTATGTATCAAGGTAATGATGTTTGGAAATCAATTTTGGATGGATATATTGCACTCTTTATTCCCTTTTAGATGTAGTAGGTAAGAAAGCTAGTGACAAAAATTCAAAAGTAATGAATGGTATTCCTTATGGCCTATCAGAGGTAGAGCTTGTAAAGGTTATGCACTATGTGTCTACTAAATAAATGTGGTACAAGTTAAATAATATCCATGAGGGAGAATCCAAGGTCAAGTTGGCTAAATTAAACACACATAGAAGATAGTTTGAAATCCTAAGGATGAATGAAGATGAGACCATTTTAGCCTAATTGTTGAGGGTTGATGAAGTAGTCAACATCAGAAGAGGCCCAAGTGAATAATTGAAAGAGTTTAATATTATTCAAAATGTTTTGAGATATATAACTCATAATTTTGATTCAAAAGTGTTTGATATTGAAGACATGCATGATCTAGACAAGTTAGAGATGGATGGACTTCATGGTACCCTAACATCCTATGAGATAAGGACAAGTGAAAGAAGACTTGCAAAGAAGGAAGTTGCATTTAAGGTATAATAGAATTCAAAGGAAAAGAAGATACAAGGTAATAAATTCAAAGACAATGATGCTTTTTATATTAACGATGATGAATTGATAACTATGTTTGTTAAAATTTTGAAAACCAGTTCAAGTAAATACAAGTGTAAGCTGACCTTTAAGTGCTTTAATTGTGAAGAAATTGGACACTTTGCTAAAAAGTGACCTCACAAGAATAATACAAAGGATGATGAATATCATGATAAAGGTCATGATGATGACAAGAAGTTTTATAGGTTTTATAAGAGAAATAAATTATTCATAAAGTATGATGACAAGAAGTTTTTTAAGAACAAAAGAAACTTTTACACCAAGGAAGACTGTAGCTCATCTGATGAGAGTGAGAGAAGAGATTTTGAGAGTAACCATGAAGGTATTGATCATAATTCTAATTAATTTATCTTCATGGATGAGGAATCAATTATTTCAAATCAAAAAGAGTCCATGTGGTTTGGAGGTACTATTGGTGATTCAGATGAAGAAGAAGATGAGGTGGAATTTGAGGTTGACTTGATGAATACTATATAATAATTGAAGATGGTAAATAATAATAATAAGATGATGAGGTCTCTTTTCAAATACTATGAGGAAAAAATCAATTTTTTTAAGAGAGATTGAGCAAAAACTCTAAGGAACAAGAAGAAATAGTCAAACATGTGGCGACTCAAATTGAGATTGTGACTACAAGCCTAAAGGCTAAAGAAGAAGAATGTGTTAGGTATGTAACTAAAGTGGATTATTTGAGAGCTGAGTTAGATCAGGAATCAAGTAAGGTAAAGTCCTTTATGAAATTTTAAAAGAGTACTAATGATATAGACAACATCCTAAGTATTCAAAAGACTAGTAATGAAAAAATAGGTCTTGGTTTCAATGGAGATGAAAAGAAGACTAATGTTGTGATCAAAGAGAATCAAACCTTAAAGGTCAATGGTCAATCAAGGAATGATGGTGCTCATAGATTGAATACTAATCCTATTAATCAACCTAATATTATGATGAGGTCTTTTGTCAAATACTAATCCTATGATGACGTCTCTTGTCAAATACTATGAGGAGAAAATTAATTTGTCTGAAGAGAGATTGCAAAAAAACTCTAAGGAATAAGAAGAAATAGTCAAATAGGTGGAGACTCAAATTTAGTTTGTGACTGCAAGCCTAAAGGCTAAATAAGAGGAATGTTCTAGGTATGTAACTGAAGTGGATTCCATGAGAGTTGAGTTGGATCTGGAATAAAATAAGGTAAAGTCCTTTATGAAGTTTGAAAAGAGTACTAATGATCTAGACAACATCCTGAGTAGTCAAAAGACTAGTAATGAAAAAATAGGTCTTGGTTTCAATGTAGATGAAAATAAGAATAATGAATTGATCAAGAAGAATCAGACCTTAAAGGTCAATGGTCAATCAAGGAATGATGGTGCTGGTAGAATGAAGACTAATCTGATTAAGCAACCTAATGCTATAAAGTATGTTAACCCTTTCAATGGTTATTATTATTAATGTAACCAATTTGGTCATAGAGAAAGGCATTTTATAAGACCCTAAAAGAAAGAATATGCATGGAACTATGAGGAGAATCATCAGTCAAGAGGTATGGTTAATGCTATATTTTCATCAAGATGAATAGTATGTTTAAATTGTCAAAAGGTTGGTCACATTTCAAAGTTTTGTAAGTATGGATTCTCAAGTCAAAACAAGAATATTGAGTCCCCTATAGTGAAAAAAAGAAGACAAGATAATGAATGGAGACCAAAGGTAGCTAAGGTAAATGATGACAAGTATGCAAGTCCAAGTCGACTATTTGCCATGGTGGAACATAATTTAGATGTAAAGGAGTGCCAAGAATTTTCCCTATTAGCTTAGGTCGGGAATGAAGGAGTTAAGAAAAATAGACCAAGTCAGAATGTTTTTTAAACAGAGATTAAAGAGGTCAAGCCAAAGAGGCTATTCAAGTCTAAGAAAATCATGAAGAAATTTCAATCTAGAAAGGACATGGAGATCTAGGAATCTCCTGAGTTTATGTTATTTTAGTACTATAGAGAAGAGTTGACTCTATTAGGCTTCATGGAGGCACTCATCTAGTAAGAAAAATCATGAAGGATGCTTGGTCTTAGGGAAAGATTTGTATTCTTTGTTTCAGATCCAAAGTTTAATCAGTAGTCTATTGGAGGTGTGATTACAAGAGATGGGTTACAAAGTATTTGTATGATGACTTGATCAAACCAAGTCACATTCATAATAGTATCTAAATATCTCATGGAAATAATGGGAGCCAATCATTTTAAAAGAGTAGGTGTGTTTGCCAAGAATATCTATAATAGTCATGAATAAATTTGAATTATGGATTGGTCTGTAAGACCAATGTGTTCATGAAGTCAGTTGGTTGAGAGATTAATCTATGTTTATTTTTTGTAAAAGAGAGAGAATGATCTTGTTTGGAGAGAAAATATGTGTTTTTATAGGTCTAAGGATCAGATATTTATCAAAATATAACCCTTTATCATTAATGTCAAAGGGGGATAAAATTCTAGTTTGGGAGAAAGGTAAGTTTGAAGAAGATCCAACTTGGGGAGATGATAATGATCAGTTTTGTTTGAGTGTTTACTATAAATGATAAAGGGGGATATTGTTGAGGTATGTTCCTTTTATTGGTATTGTGGCATTGATGTTTTCATTGATGTTAAGTTCAATATGTATGTCATAAATGTCAAGGTCAAAGTTGATGTCATGCATGGTGAAGTGGTAGGTGACAAGGAAGTCTTATGAGAAGAGAAAATTTGAAGGCAACCTTTTGTATCTCTATTGAGAGAGAATTTGAAGGAAACCTAGTAATTATTCTATGGTTGATGTCAAGGCTAAGCACATGGTATGCATGTTTGTGTACTTGTTCTTGAGTGCAAGGTTCTTGAGAAGGCTTGTGCATGTGATGCCTAGCTTGGTGTAAGAAGGAACATGATGGCATTGTGAGATGAATATATAGAGGCATAAGAGAATGTCAAAGAAAATTTGAACATGCATATGAGCCATTGAAACACCTAGGTGTGTTTCAAATTAAACCTACAAGGATAAGCTATCATAGGAGGTTTCAAGTCCAAGTTCATAGCTTATTCATTTGCATGAAGAGACCTAGTGAGAAGGCATATACTTGGTAGCATGATGTAGTGAGTAGTATGAGGCATGTGATAAGAATATTTGTAGTGTGTGATCATGGTATGAATTTTTATGACATAATAATAATGTGTTGAGATTAGTTAAAGATGTTTCAAGGTGTGTTCAAGGTGTAAGTGTGGCTTACAAGTATAGGCCTAGTGTGCAAAGAGACCTAGTATGGCTTAGTGAGGGATCAAGTTTAGTTTCCAAGGTGATAGATATTATGAGAACATTATCAAAGATGTGAGAGGTTGTATCAAGTTTTCTGACCAAGTCTAAGGTCAAATTTTGAAGGAGAAAGCATGAAAAGTGGGTTTTAAGGTTTCTTGAGTGCTAGAATGAAGTGTTGTAGACTTGAGAAATTTTTTCTCATGCTTGTTGTCACATGTGACTATTTAATGGGAATCTAAGATCTCAGTTAGATATGGAAAAGGGTCTTATAAATTATTTACAAGTATTAGGATTTGGTTTTAGGGGTATATATTTATGAATAAATGTTAAGAATGGAAACCGATCTAAAACCCTCATAGTGACTTGATATGGAAGATCTTATTATAAATGGATCATAATGAATTGGATTAACTATTTTGATGATTTAATCATGTATATTACTCTACCAATTACCTCCATGTGGCATTTTTATATTAGATGAGTTATTGGAAGCTATAGGAAATCCTTTGTTTCTCAAATTTTTGATATAGCAGGTAAGGTTGACTAGGTCAAAGCATGAAAGTGGATGGAGATTTAATATTAAGAATTATATATTATGAACATGGTGGTTTATAATCAATTTATAGACCTAAAATATTCTAATATAGTCATTGAATTTGAATTGTCACTAAAAATGCCTAGTAAGGAAGACATTAAGAAAAACCAAGAAAAAGTGAGAATGAGATTCAGGATGTGTTGCCATGACCTAGGGATGGATACAATTGCATTGAGTTTTTTTTAAAATCATATAACACATATAACTATTTTATATAAATTTTTTATATGTGTGTATGGCATAAAGTTACTCTCAAAATGACTTGTCTAACACAGTGAGGTCTATATATAGTGAAGCCATGAGATTGGTCTATAAGACCAATATTGCTATTAGAAATTATAATATATATTTTTAAATATTTTATAAGGATGTTTAAGGATCATATAAACCCATTATAAATTCATTAAAGTGATTCTATAGGTGTTCTAAGTCTTTGTTTTCATGACTGTGTTTTTGAAGTCTTTGACTATTTTGAGTAGTCATCTAACAGAGATGAGTATGAGGTGATTTGTCCAGAGTTGAAGAGAATAATGAATATGAATTTGTTATATAATTATAATCAGTTAATTTTAATGTATTTTTATTCATTATAAATTTATATGAATATGTGAAAAGTCAAAAGTTCTTGACTAGTTTTTTAGGCCTATTTGCAGTTCTAAGTGAGCATATGAAAGTAGTAAGTTTGAGTTATTTTACCCTATATGGTGAATTACAATAGACATGGTGATGAATTTTAGGTCATGATATGTTTAAATAATTTATTTTTTTATATTGGTATGTGTCAAAGTTGAGTTTATGCTTCATATATTCAAAGCAAACTTTCTGAGAGTAAGAAGGCTTAATGGTGAGTAGGCCTAATGGTATGGTTCAAGGAGTGAAATAAGATAAATGGTGTTGGGTACCTAAGGTGAGATTATAATAGGTATATTTTAATCATTTTTGAAGTTTTTAATCCATTTATGGAGGCTCAATATGTTTCAAGGTGGTCAAGGTGAAACATGTGCTTTGAGAAGGCCTAATTACATTAGGTTGCCTTTAGGTCAAATGGCAGTTTTAGTCCTTATGAGTGGTGACTGACCTATGAAGTAGTTTTTAATCCAATGAATTTTTTTTTTGATTTATTAAATTTTTTATCTAGGTATTCATTTTTTTTTTTCCAACCAAGGTATGTGAAAGCAAGAGTAATGTATAAGAAGGTCTAATAGGCCTAATTTGACTAGTTAGAATATTGATGATGTGAATGAATGATATAGAAGTTTGGGAATAAGGTAGAGGGATTAAATAAGATAATATATGTGTGTTTAGTATATAATTAAGTTATAATAGTGATTCTATATATGATGATTAAGGTTAATGACCTAAATCTGCCAAGAAGAGGGCCAATTGAGTGAAGAGGCCTAACAAGGTGTTTGAGAGAGATATACGAGTGTTAAGAGAAAAATAAGGTGATCATAATCATTTGAGTGAGATAAAAGTTTCCAAAGATTATCAAAGGTTCCAATTTGTTGAGTTGGTGCTGAGTCACCTAGGGGGTTGGTGCCTCTTTGCGAGTTGGTGCTTGGTAAAAAACTAGTTGAGTTGGTGCTTGACTAGTGAGGGGTTGGTGCTCCTTATGGGGTTGGTGCCTCATTAAATATTGATTAATTACTTATAGGACTATATTACAAGATATTTTTTAGTTTTTTTCATCCCCCATGAAGGTTTCCCACATATCTCTTGTGTTCATATGTTATATGCTTATGTGGATGCTTGTTTATGCATTGGTTGATGTATGTGTTTGAATGAATGCTTCGTGAATGATAAGTGAAATTGAATGATTATGTTAAGGTAATTTATTCAAACCCCCCAACCCCCACACCTCGCCCCCCTGCTGCCGCCCCCCCCCCCCCCAATCCCCCCCCCCCCCTATCTTAGTATCTATACTTCCAACAGAATTAATTTTTTTAATTGAGCTGAGACACTTGTTTTAGTGTATGTGGACTACCTTTACTTATAGGGCGTATCTATTGAGCCAAGTTAGAAAACAATGATAGTATAAATAATTTATGTGTAATAATCTTCTATTTAAATTTATCAACTTGTTACAATAGTGGTGTCTCATAAAAATATAGAACTACACCTAAAATCTATTTATGAATTGTGACTCTTAAACCATGTGTAGTGATTTATATGTCTACAAATTCTTTGAGATGTACATGACAATAAAATGAAACATATATGTATTTTTTATTGCAACAACATTATAAATAGGGTATTTTGTTATGCTAGAGAATAATCTATCAATATTATATTATTAAATGTATGCTCACATAAAATATTAAACAAATAATATTCTAAGGATGTATCTAAAATAAAATATATATAATTGAGGAGTAATCACATAAAATCTAGCATGTTTTAATTATACAAAATATTATATACATATATTCTTGTGATATATTCATAGACATGGTGGTCGAAATATAGTAGTGGATATGTTACTTTCCCATAACCATTTAAGGGGTGATTTATACAAATATCTCTATAAGTTTTCATATATATTTAATAACAAATTGCCATAGACATGAACATAGTTATTTTAAATGGCCATTATTTTCAAACCATAGGTAAAATAGTGATCCTTTCTATATATATATATATATATATATAGTATTAACTTTTCTTGTTATAACTTTAACCTTCTATGAGTATATTTATTTGTTCCATAGTATTACAAAAAAGATTAATTTATTTTGCAATACGATGCCAATAAAGATTATATTGACCAATAAATTGATGTAGAACCATAAAAAGACTTGTGATATCATTTAACCATGTCCTCATATGTTATTGAGCATGTATTTATACATAAAGAAAACATTTCCACCTAATGATTTAGGAGTTATTAGAATAATATAATGTATATGGGCATACCGGGTTGTATGCCTCTAAGTTTGTTAATAAATATGAAATAATTAGCCATGGGACTCCAAGATATGAGGAAATATGTAAACATAATATAAACTCATAACCAAATGTATAAAATTAATATCATGTTCAAACAAAGCATAATATAGGACTAATGATTATTGAAAGATAACTAGTTTTTTGAATAGAAGCATATGTTTTCATTGATTCATAACTACTTTATTATGAATGGTTGTTTGTATTGAGTAGTTATGCTTAAGAACACTAGAATATGATAATATGGGTTATCATAGGGTGTAGTATGTTTGAAAACTACTTATAAAATTTAGAAATTGTAGTGGGATGTATATTTTACCTAGATGTTATAAATTGTAGTTATTATTTATATGATAGATAATATTGTGAGATTCATTCATACATTTTATGGAATAAATGTGTGTATTTAGATTATTTTTGTGACTAGCATGTTATATGATTGCTATCAGGATGTAATCTATATGAATCTATTAGTTATACTATGTTAATCAAAATCTCACAATGTTGATACTGAGTAAGTAGTGAGATGGATTTCACTAGCTTACTATCATCATAATATCAAATGAAGGTAATTTGATCAAGTGGTGTGTATGAATTTGACTAGTCTTTAGATCATTATTTATTAAAAAAAAATTCCAAAGTAATGTTAAGTGAGACATTGTTATTTCATGAGTATGATTTACATGTTTCTTTATGATACACCACATGTTTAGTCTTAAAAATCATACATCACATGGGTACTAGCTTGTCTCTCTAGATTCTCGTGCCATCACTATCTATTCATCCATAAAGGGAGGGACATTACCTGATGGGATTTGTGTTGGAGATTTTTGGTCCATAGTTGGTTTGGAAAAGCATTTGGATGATGCTCTCCCTCTCCACAATAGTATCAATTTTGAGATGACACTTGAGATTGCCACAAATACTAGAGTCTAAAGAAATTATGATTTGAGGAGCCATATATCTTATATATGTTCATTATATTGTATTTATTATTGAAATAGTATCATGATGATCTATAATTAATTATTTATTATGCATTGAAAATAGTGACTATATGTTTGTATTGATCGTGACTAGATATTTTTAATTACCTTCTATAAATAATTATGATATGTTTCTTATGATGATAGTGATTAGTAATGGATGATGTAGCATGATAATTTATAGTTATTATACTTAGATTATTATATATGATCATTGATTAGATTATCATGGTGTAATCTAATTAAAGTAAATGTTGTTTTAAATTTTAAAAAAATCACATATTTCTAGGTAGATCCTAGTGGGGATGTTACATATGGTATCAGAGCTATGGATCAAACTCTAGGACCTAATGGGTCCACTAATATTTTCATATCCTTCTATTGACATAAAAGAGGATGGTGAAATTTAGAGTTTTTAGAGAGGGTCCATCAAATGTCAATGATAGTAACCCTCTATTTGATCCTAACCAATTTATTGCTGAGTAATCAATAAAGATGGATCAGATTCTCACAACCATGAATGAGAGTAGGGATCGGATTTCAACCTTGGATAATGTATTTCATGGCCATGAAGAGGAAGAAAATTTGAATGTACCTAAAAAGCATCCTGTGAGTAGGAAAACCCTCAAGATGTTAGAGCTCAGGTAGTTGTAGAGTTGGCTAGAGATATGAAAAAAGTGAAACCACCTAAGTTTGATGGGACTATTCTAGGTGACAGAGTTGAGGCATGGATAATTGATATGAAGGATTATTTATAAATTCAAAACTAGTTTGAGGTCACTAAGGCAATATGGGGAGCATACCAGTTGGTTGGTGAGCCAACTACATGGTGGGCCAATAAGAGGTTAGAAATGAACCTTAAATTGACCATCACTACTTGGGATAGTTTTGTGACTTTATTTAGGTCACAATAGATTCCATAGCTTTATTTTGATTAGAAGCTTACATATTTATAGAATTTGAAGTAAGGAGACTTATTGGTCAATGAGTATTAGGATTAGTTCACCAAACTTTTGAAGTATGTACCTTAGTACCAGGGAGATGAGATGTTTAAGATCATAAAGTTTATCATGGGATTGAGACCCTATATTGGTGGAGAGGTGGATGTCCATGGACCTTCTACCATGGACTAGGTCTTCGATAAGGCAGTTAAATAAGAATAAAAGTTAAAGTCTCTTTTATAGGCTAAGGACAAGTTCAAGAAAAAGCTTAGAAATTCTAAGTCAACTTTCAAAGAAAAAAATAGAAACAAAGGAGTGGAAACTCCAAGAAGTAGTTGAAAAACTAGAATGCCAAATTCAATGATGGTTTAGGTAATAAGAAACTGGACAATGGTTTCAAAGGCAGTTTCAAAGGAAACCAACAGACTGATAAGAAAAGACCACCTATAGCTTGTTTTATTTGTAGAGATGACCATTATGCTTGTGACTGCACTCAATAAAATATAAAGAATAAAGGTATTAATCCTTAGTAGGGTAGTTTTCAACAACGTATTCATGCAGAAGTTGATAATTAGTAAGCTAAATTTTAAACATTACCCATAAAGCTATTAGGTACTTATTTGAACATCCAATTTTCATTTTGATAGATACAGGGGCTTAAAATGTCTTATAGCTCCTAAAATTCTTATTAAGTTATTTAGAAGATCTAGATTAATGGTAAATTCATGGTTAGTATAGTATGGGAATGACTCAAAAGTCATGGTTGATAAGTGTTTAGTTAAAGCATAGATTACGTTTCCAAAATTTAAAATAGTATTGGATCTGTAAAAAGAACCACTAAGGTCATATGATGTGATATTAGGAATAAACTATCTTGTGAAATATAAGGCCAAGGTTGACCGATACTTGAAGAAGGTTGAGTGTCTGGATGATTTTAGAAATTAGACACAAATTTAGGGTGAGAAAAGAGAATTCAGGCTTAGGCAGATTTTTGTAATGCAATTCAAGAGGGCCGAGGGAAAAGGGGGCCAAGAATTTATCATCAATATAATTGAAATGGAGGAATCAAGGTAACCATCTCTCAAATATTACCCATTTCTTATAGATTTTCATGATGTGTTTCTAGAAGAATTGCCAAGATTGTCTCTTAAACATGAATTTGATTTCTCTATTGATATCATACCTGGATCAAAACCATAGTCCAAGGTACCATACAAGATTAAAACCACTGAGTTGGTTGAATTAAAGGATAAATTTTAGGAATTTTTGGCAAATGGGTTTATTAGGCCAAGTGTGTCACCATGGGTGTACTAGTTATCTTTATCAAGAAGAAGGATGGTACTCTTAGACTTTGCATTGACTATAAAATTTTAAACAAGGAAAATATCAAAAATAGATACCTAATACCTTGAATTGATTATATTTTTGATCAAATTCAAGGAGCAATGATATTTTTTAATATTGATCTTAGAGTAGGATACCATTAGTTGAAGATTAGGGATGAGGATATTTTGAAGACAACATTCGGAACTCATTATGAGCACTATGAGTTCATAGTGTTATCATTTGGGTTGAAAAATTATTTGAAAACATTCATGAATCTCATGAATAGTGTGTTCATAGATTATCTTGATCATTTTATTTTGGTTTTTCTTGATGAAATTCTTATATACTCTAAGAATGAAGAGGATCACCTTCAACATTTGGAACTAGTTCTACAATAGTTGTGGAAGCATAATCTATATGGCAAGTTGTATAAGTGTGCATTTTTCTAGGAGAGAGTGTAATATTCAGAACATATTATCTCTATAGATGGTATCTTAGTAGATCGAGCAAAGACAAGAGCCATTATGGAATGGTTGGTGCCAAAGAATATGCATGAGGCAAGAATTTTCATGGGATTATCAGGTTATTATAGGAATTTCATTATGAATTTTTCCAAGATAGGTGATCAAATTACCTCTTTACAACATAAGAAACAAAGTTTTGTCTAGTCAGAGAAGTGTGAAGTAACTTTCCAAGAATTGAAAAGAAGGCTTACTTCAGCACTAGTATTAATATTTCTTGACCCCAATGGTCAATTTTTAGTGGTCACAAATGTGTTAGGGAATGGACTAAGAGGATTCCTTATGTAGGATGGTGTAGTGGTGGCTTATTAATCAAGGAAGCTAAAACCTTATGAGTTGAACTATGACCCTCATGACCTAGAACTTGTGACAACTGTGCATGCTTTGAAAGTGTGGAAACATTACTTGTTGGGAAAACCATTTGATCTCAAGATGAATAACTTGGGACTCAATTACATCTTCACCCAACTAAATTTGAATTCTCATCAAAGATGCTAGCTAGAGTTCTTGTCTTGTTACAATTTTGATATCAACTATATTAAAGGTAAAGAAAATAGAGTAGTTGATGCCCTAATTCATGAAGGTACATAGCAGTTGTGGCTACTATTAGGAGTACTTTCAAGGATCGAGTGATTTAATTCTCACTAGGAGATGAATTATATGATTAATTTAGAAAAGCATTGTCTAAGAATGCTCAAAAGACTTGGTATAAAAGATTTAGATTAGAGAGTGATGGTCTTTTATGTTACAATATAAGGATGTATGTGCCAGATTGAGAGAATATGCAGAGCATGATGCTAAAATAACTACATAATGCCTCATATTTAAGATATAAAAGAGTATCCAATCTCATGAAATAGCTTAGATCATTGTATTTATGAAAGAGAATCAAGAAAGATATAGCAAATTATGTGTCACATTGTCTGGAATGCCAATGAGTGAAAGTTAAGCATGTGCATTTGATTGGGTTTTTATATCTGCATGATAAACTAGAATGGAAATGGTAAGTGATTAGTTTGGAATTTGCCTAAGTTTTATTGATGTCATAAAATAGGCATGATATTATCTTGGTGGTAGTTGACAAACTAACCAAGCTGGCTTATTTTATACCAAGTAATTTGATAGATGATACACCTCTTGCAAAAAGGTTTGTGAAGAAAGTGTATAGGTTGCATGGATTCCTAGAGAAGATAATTTTGGATCATGATCTAAAGCTAAATTCTAGATTTTTGGTAACTCTAAAATCAATTTTGGGTACACAACTAAATTTTATCACTATATATCACCTAGAGATTGATGGTCAGATTAAGAGAATTAATTAGGTGTTAGGTGATCTTCTTTGTATGTATTGTATGGATCAACAATACAAGTAGGAATATTATATTTCATTGGTTTAATTTTCTTAAAATAAATCACACCAATCAAATTTGAAGATGGCACCATTTGGCACACTATACAAAAGAAGGTGAAGGACAACAATCAATTGGGACATGTTAGAGGATAGGGTAGTCTTTGGACCTAAGATGCTTTCAAAAATGGAAGAACAAGTCAAATTAATCAGGTAGAGATTTCTTGAGGCCAATGATATGTAGAAGAGTTATGATGATCTAAAAATGATAGATAGACAATTTTTAGTAGGTGATAGAGTGTTCTTATGAGTAAGCCACAGAAAAGCTCGATCAAATTCAGGATGTCAATAAAACTGTAACCAAGATATGTGGGACCTTTCAAGGTGTTAGAAGTGGTCAATCCAAGAGTATATAGGTTTATATTACCAATATCCCTAGTTATATTACATAATATATTCCATGTTTCTTATCTTTAAAATTATATAGTTGATCCTACCCATGTGTTGGATTAGAATGATTTGCATGCTTTAGATCTCAGGTTGGTCATGGTAGAACCAATAAAAGTAATTGACACTCTTAAAATTTATTTGTATAATAGAGATATGTCATAATGCAAGGTCATATGGGATAAATTATTTGAGGATAGTGTTACTTAGGAGGACTATGATAAGTTTTACAGGTGATTTCTACATTTATTTGATTGATTAGATGTTATTATATTATGTTATTTTTTTATTGAACAATATTTTTAATTCAAAACTTATGTTTGAATAAGAGTCATTCAGGATGATGAATAGCTTTAGGGGGAGTGATGTTACATCTTAATTCCTTGCTAAGAAAACTTACTTAATTATCCATAGATATATATAGTTAATAATTTGATTTGGTTATTTTTAACTAAGCTTTGAGATATATGTTATTATGGGATAGTTGGATATTGCTTAGGTTACATGATACATTACTATGAGTTAGATGTAGTGTATATATTTATATTATGACCATGTTGATTTATTATTTCATCTATATTTTATGATGTATGTATATCATGCTATTATGGTCTAACTATGTGCTTGTTGTGAGGTTGATATAGGATAATTCATCCTTTAGAGCATGATGGAGGGAGAACATTATCAAAGAGGGTGACGTAGATGGAGATGGTGAAGGAAGATAGAGAAAATGGATAAACCTTACACACACCACATTAACTAGCACATATTAGATGCATAATGGAATGGTTAGCATAGCATGTTTTGATGTTTTTTTGTATTAGATAGTTTTTACACATGGTTGATAGCATAGTTTAATGGTTTTAGGAAATTAATCTTACATAAGTTGTGTGTGTGTCCATTAATGTTTTGAGATTTGTGTAATTAAAATAAATTTAGATTTATAGACTAATGAATTTATTATTAAGTCATTATGACATTTGAAGTGCTAATTTAATTAGTTAATATATTGATTATTGTAATTAGTATAAAATATGATAATTGACATTTCAGAGGGAAAAAGTAAGAAAAAGAGAAAAAATTATTAAAATAAGAAAAAGGGAATACAAAATAAAAAAATAAAAAAATAAAGATAAATGGAAAGGTTTAAAATTATAAAAAAATAAAGATATTAATTAAAAAATAAAGAAATAAAGAAAACAAAAAAAATAAAGAGAAAAAACTCAAAGGACAAAGCTATACCCTTTTTCATGAGAATAGAATAAGAAATAATATATTTAGATAGGGAGAAGATAGGTACACCATAATGAGGAGAGAATCATAAGGAAAGGGTTGTAGTGAGAAAGGAAGGCAAGGAATCAGGCAGAAGAAAAGCAAAGCAAGTTCAAGTAGGTGCCATTGCTCTTGTAAAAACCTTAATTTCTATGTGTTTATTTTTATGTGGTATGAACTATGTAGTGAAAATAATAGTTTGAGAGGTGTTAGTTAACCATTTATCATTGTGTTGATTTGGATAAGAATATATGTACTAGTCATTCTAAAATAAAGACCAAAATACACTAAACTAATTCAAACCATACATATTTATAGAAGCACCAATCTACAGTCAATATACTTATATATGATTGATCTGTATAAACATATATGTACTTGTATATAAATAATCCTCAATTTGCATTCAGCAATATGTGAATTTGTATTAAGTTTTATTGACACAGAGTCATAGTCATATATATAGAAGATAAGATGAAATATTTAAGTCACCATGTACAACAAACTAAGGAGTAAAATAGCAACATTAGGATTATATATGATATTGTAGACTATGTGACGATCTACCTTTTAAAGTAAAATGTTTTAATTGAGCTGAGACACTTGTTTTAGTGTGTGTGGACTGACTTTACTTATAGGGCATATCTATTGAGCCAAGTTATAAAATGGTGACTCAGTCTAAATATTTTATGTGCAACGATCTTCTAGTTAAATCTAATGACTTGTTACAACAATGGCATCTCATAAAAAGATATAACTACACCTAAAATCTATTTATGGACTGTGACTCTTAACCCATGTGAACCGAATTATATATCTAGAAATCCTTTGAGATGTACATGACAATAAAGTGAAATATATATGTATTTGTTATTTCAACAATGTTATAAATATGAGGTTTTATTATGTTAGAGAATAATCTATCTATATTCTGTTATTATTTATATTATTAAATGTATGCTCACATAAAATATTCAATAGATTATATTTCAAGGATGTATATAAACATATTATTTTGAGGAGTAATCACATAAAATCCAGCAGATAAAATATATATATTCTGAGAATGTATATAAAATAAAATATATATTTTGAGGAGTAATCACATAAAATCTAATGTATACAAATAGATTATATTTTGAGGATGTCTATCAATCCAACATGTTTTAATTATCTAAAATATTACATACATATATATCCTATGATATATTCATAGACATGGTGGTCTAAATATATTAGTGGATATGTTACTTTCCCATAACCATTTAAAGGGAAATTTATACAAATATTTCTATAAGTTTTCATAGATATTTAATGACGAACTATCATATACATGAACATAGTATCAAGCCATAGGTAAAATAATGATCCTATCTATCTTTACCTATTTATATGGTATTGGATTTTCATGTTATAACTATAACCTCCCATGAGTATATTTATTTATTTCATAGTGTTATGGAATATTGATATATTCTGCAATAGGATGCCAATAATGGTTATATTGAACAATAAATTGACAAATAACTACAAAAAGACATTTGATATCATTTAACAATCTCATATGTTGTTGAGCATGTATTTATACATAAAATAAACATTTCCACCTAATGATTTAGGAGTTATTAGAAGAGTATAATGTATATGGGTGTATCAAGTTGTATACCTCTAAGTTTGTTAAGAAATATGAAACATTTGGTCATAGGAATCTAAGAGATGAGGAACTATGTCAACATAATATAGACTCCTAACCAAGTGTATAAATGTAAGATCATGTTCAAACAAATCATAATATAGGACTATTGATTATTGATAGATAACTAGTTGTTTGAATAGAAGCGTATGTTTTCATTGATTCATAATTATTTTATTATGAATGGTTGTTTGTATTGAGTAGTTGTGTTTAAGAGAACTAGAATATGATAATATGGGTTATCTTAGTATGTATTTGGATGTATATTTTAACCGGAGGGTATAAAATGTAGTTATTATTTGTGTGATAGATAATAATGTGAGATTTATTCATACATTTGATGAAATAAATGTATACATTTAGATTATTCCTATGCTTAGCATATTATATGATTGATAGTAGGATGCAATCTATATGAATCTATTGGTTATAGTATGTTAATTAAAAACTTGCATTTTTGATATTGAGTAAGTAGTGAGATGAATTTCACTAGCTTACTAGCATCACAATGCTAGATGAAGGTAATTCAATCAAGTGGTGTGTATGAATTTGATTGGTAATTAGATCATTATTTATTAAAAACTTTGGCCAAGGTAATGTTAAGTGAGACATTTTTATTTCATGAGTATGATTTACATGTTTGTGCGATATCTTGATTAAAATGAGTTTTTTAATGATACATTGCATGTTTAATTTTAGAAATCATACAACATATGGGTATTGGCTTGTCTCTTTGGATTCCTACACCATCATTATCTACTCACCCATGAAGGGAGGGCCATTACCTAATGGTATTTATGTGGGGGATCATTGGTCCGTGGTTGGTGTAGAAAATTTCTTAGATCATGATCTACCTCCCCATAGTAGTACTAATTTTGAGATGAGACTTGAGATTGCCATAGATGGCAAGAGTAATGAAAGGTAGTTACACTAATATGTGAAATAGGGTAATATATCTTATGTTTCGAGGAGCCATGTATCTCATATATGTACATTTTATTGTATTTATTATTAAAATAGTATCATGATAAACTATAATTACTTATTTATTATGCATTGATAGTATTGGATGTATGTTTTTACCAACCATGGTTGGATATTTGTAATTACCCTGTACAAATAATTATGATATGTTTCTTATGATGATAGTGATTAGTGATGTATCATGTATCATGTTCATTTATAATTATTATACTTATAGTATTATATGTAATCATTGATTATAATCTCTTGATGTAATCTAATTAAAATAAATGTTGATTTAATTTTTTTTTAAATCATGTATTTCTAGCTAAATCCTAGTGGGGATGTTACATGTGGTATTAGATTTATGGCTCAAAATCTAGGAACTAATGAGTCCACTAATATTTTCATATCCTTCTATTAACAGAAAGGAGGATGGTGAAAACTAGATTTTTTTGAGGGTCCATCAAATGTCAATGACAGTAACCCTCTATTTGATTCTAACCACTTTGTTACTGAGCAATCAGTAAAGATGGATCAGATTATTGTAACCATGAATGAGACCTGGGACTAAATTATAGCCTTGAAGTAGGTAGTTCATGGCCATGAAGAGTAATAAAATCAAGATGTACCTAAATATCATCCTATTGAGTAGGAAAAACCCTCAAGATGTTAGATCTCAAGTAGCTATAGAGTTGGCTAGAGATATAAAGAAGGTGAACCTACCTAAGTTCAATGGGATTATTCTAGGTGATGGAGTTGAGGTATGGCTGATTAAAATAGATAAGTATTTCAAAATTCAAAACTACTCTGAGGTCACTAAGGTAGTATGGGGATCATACCAGTTGGCTAGTGAGGCAATTACGTAGTGGGCCAAAAAGATGTTAGAAATAAACCTTAACTTGACCACCACTACTTGGGATTAGTTTGTGACTTTGTTTAGGTCATGGTGGCTTTCATAACTTTATTTTGATTATAATCTTACAAATTTATATAATGTAAAGCAAGGAGACTTATCAGTAAATGAGTACTAGGAGAAGTTCACCAAATTTTTGAAGTATGTACCTCAGTACCAAGGAGATGAGAGGTTCATGATTAGAAAGTTTATCATGGGATTGAGACCCTAGATCAATGGAGAGGTGGATGTCCATGGACATTCTACCATAGACTAGGTCTTTGAGAAGGGGATCAAATAGGAACAAAATTTAAAGTCTCTTTCACAGGCTATGGACAAGTTTAATATTTTTTTTGGAAATTCTAAGTCAAATTTCAAAAAGAAGAATTGAAAACATAGAAGTGGAGACTCCAAGAAATAGTTCAAAAACTAGAATGCCAAATTTAATGATCATTCAGGCAATAAGAAACTAGGTAATGGTTCTAAAGGTGGTTTCAAGGGAAACCAAGAGAATGATAGGAAAAGACCACCTAGAGGTTGTTTAATTTGTATAAATGACCATTATGCTTAGGACTGCACTCATGATAAGTCAAAGAACAAAGGTCCTATTTCTAAGTAGGAAAGTTTTCAGTATCATATTCATGTAGTAGTTGATAATTAGCAATATAAATTTCAAGAATTACCCATAGAGCTATTAGGTACTTTATTTGAACATTCATTTTCCATTTTGATAGATACAGGGGCTACATAATGCTTTATAGCTCATAAAATGCTTAGTAAGTTATCTGGAAGAGATGGAGTAATGGAAAATGCATGGTTAGTACAATATGGGAATGACTCAAAAGTCATGGTTGACAAATGTTTAGTTGAATCAAAGATTAGGTTTCCTAAATTCATAACAATAGTGGATTTGTATGTAGTACCACTAGGGTCATATGATTTGATCTTAGGACTCAACTAGATTCTGAAACATAAGGCCAATGTTTAATTCTACTTGAAGAAGGTTGAGTGTTTGTATGATTTTGGAAATCAAACACAAATTTAGAGTGAGAAAAGAGAGTTGAGGCTCAGGTATATTTTTGCAATGCAACTCAAGAGGGCATAGGGAAAAGGGTGTCAAGCATTTATTATCAAGATAAATGAAATTAAGGAATATAAGGAACCATCTATTGAAGATTACCCATTTCTTAGATATTTTCATGATGTGTTTATGGAATAATTACTAGGATTGCCTCTTAAACGCGATTTTAATTTCTCTATCAATATCAGACCTAGATCGAAACCATATTCTAAGGCACCATACAGGATGATAACCACTGAGTTGGTTTAATTGAAGGCTCAACTTTAAAAATTATTAGTAAAAAGGTTGATTAATCCAAGTGTGTCATCATGGGGTGCACCAATTGTCTTTGTCAAGAAGGATGGTACTTTTCAACTTTGTATTAACTATAGAATGTTAAACAAGGTAACTATCAAAAATAGGTATTCACTACCTCGTATTAATGATATTTTTGATCAAATATGATTAGAAATGGTATTTTATAAGATTTATCTTAGAAAAGGATACCATTAGCTAAGTATTAAGGATGAGGATATTTTGAAGACAACATTTCAAACTCATTATAGGCACTATGAGTTCACATGTTACCATTTGGGTTGACAAATGCTCTGACAACATTTATGAATCTCATGAACAGTGTGTTTAGAGATTATTTTGATCATTTTATTTTGGTAT
The DNA here is from genome assembly GCA_037957365.1 of Torreya grandis. Taxonomy (NCBI): domain Eukaryota; kingdom Viridiplantae; phylum Streptophyta; class Pinopsida; order Cupressales; family Taxaceae; genus Torreya; species Torreya grandis. Next base: position 1,004,733 of record JARHVA010001211.1, on the reverse strand, counting down.
TTCTTGATGATATTATTATATACTCTAAGAATTAAGAGGATCAACTTCAACATCTAAAACTAGTTATGCAATGATTGCAAAAGCATAAGCTATATGGAAAGTTGTTTTAAGTGTGCATTTTTCTAGGAGAGAGTGCAATATCTAGGACATATTATTTATGTATATGGTATCTTAGTAGATTAGGCAAAGATAAGAGCCATTATAGAATGGATGGCACCAAATAATGTGTATGAGGTAATAAGTTTCATGGGATTAGTAGGCTATTATAGGAAGTTCATTCCAAAATTTTCCAAGATAGTTAATCTAATTACCTCTTTGTAACATAAGAACCAAAGTTTTGTCTAGTTAGAGAAGTGTGAAGTAGCTTTCTAGGAATTGAAAATAAGGCTTTATTAGAGGTAAAATCACTAAGAGGGGGGTGAATCAGTGATGCAAGCTAATCCAATTTAATTCTTAACTCTTAAACATGCAACACATATAATCATGATGCATACAAATTAACCATTACAATGAATAAGAAAGATATAGAAATATCAAGCACAAAACACATGATATATGTGGAAAAACCTCTTAGGGAATAAAACCCATTGAACTGTGTAAGATGGAATATAGTTTTATAAAACAAGATCCAACATTTATACTATGACTAACTGATTAAGGAACACCCATCCCTTAATTTAGTGAGACACCCATCCCACAAGAAGGAACCGACCCCTTTGGAAACCAAACACCCACTTAGCTACCTTGATATAATTTACACCTCTGATATGATGTATCATATACCTTATGATGAACTTATATTACTTGTATTATTTCCCCTTTACAAACTTATAAACTTTCACACACAAGAAATTCATCCAAAACACCCTTTTGGATCACTCTTCACTCTTTATCACATACACAATCAGAACATCTGCAACAACTCTATCACAACATCAACAATATGATATATAGTTCATGAACACAATCCTTAATCTATTCTTCTCTTCAATCCATCCACTAAGCACACTCACTCAATCATCCTCTAGGGCTTACTCACTCAAACTACCTCTTCTAAGCTCATTAGGTCTAATGACCTATGTGTTCACCTTCATCAAATTGATTAGATAAACATAAATGATACTCTTCACACTCTGATGGTTCTAATTGACTTTTACCTTCTCTTTAAAATGTTCTCTTCTTTTCTTGAATCCACTATTGCACAATTTCTCAACTCTCTTCTTACTCAAGTCTAAAAACCATTACCTTTTCTTTCACTCTTTATAGAGTCTTCATGAATATTATCTTCTTGGTCGGCCATAAGACTTATCTTAACCCTTAAGATTTATATCATGATAATACATATCTCAAATCCATTCTCATAGGTTGGTCATTACCTCATTATCCCCAAACCACCATTTGGTCTTGGTGAGACCTAAAATAATTAGGCCTTCATACTCACACGTTACATGTGAGACTACTTGGACCACATTCATCCTTTACCAATGCTTCAAACACATCAAACTATTTTAAATAGACCCTTTCTCACTCCCATATGGGTTCATTCCACCTATAATACCAAATCAACACTTGGACCTACCAATTAGGTCTCTTTTGCTCTTTAGGCCTTCAAACACATAAAACACAGTCTCAAACTTATGAAGCAAAAACTCAAATATTTCACATAGAGATATGATTAGATCACATGGGTTAACCCTTTAGAACCTTATATATACCTCCATGTTATTTATAATCTTCAACATAGGCTCTAAGCACTCAATTTAATTCTCTAAAAAAGACCACTCAGATTGGTCAAACATAGTCAAAATACAATCAAGCTATTTTAACTCTCCATAAATGATCAAGGGAAAAATATGACAAAAATACTTTCACATAATACATATATACTTATATAACATCTCCATACTCATTTTGTTCTTCAATTATGCTTAGAACACCTTCAACTTACTCGTGAAACATGGTCACTCAATCTACCATTACATTCAACAAATATAGTCAAATTCTAAGAAATTATTCACACTAAATATGGATTGGTCAAAGCTCCAAAATACATAAAAATAGTATTTATGGATTATAAAATAATCTCTAATAGTTATATCATCCTGAATCATCATAATACTATCAATAAATCTTCAATTATCCTTCTTGGGTCACTTATAGAACATGGTCAAACACATAGTCAACTTTGGAGATTAATAAATGAAATTATACAAACATTAAAATAATTTAATCATATTATATGTATGATCATTGAATTCTTATACAACTTTTCTTTTTAAATCACCATGAAATTCATCCTATATCAAAAGATATAGCTCAAATACTGAAGACTAGTTTTCCCTTATTAATTTGAATATTGAATCCCAATGGTCACTATGCAAATGTTAAATATCAGACACTTTGACCTCATCTCATGCTTCTTGTAAACTTTGAATAAATAAGCACCATTTATCTCCTTAGAAGTATCTTTTTAATTATCTTTGAATGCTCACCATTGATCTTTGATCTGAGCTCTCACAATTGTGCCACTTGGTAACTTTGCATGCCTTCTGTGCATTTAACTATTTGAATCCAATGAACTTCTACCACTTGGAATCCTTGAATGTAATATTGAATATTTGACTCAATACATTTTTTGGGATCATAATCTGCATGATCATGTATTCACTATTGATCTCTATCTAATAGGTTTCACACTCACTATTAGATCTATTGCTCAAGCTTCATGATTGTGACACATGTCACTAGTGTGTGAAATATTTAACATATTTAATTTATGTGCATCATTGGATCCTTATCCATTCATATTAATTAATCTTTTTTAGATCCTTGATCTTATTACATGCTCATTTTTAGATTTTCTCTTGCAAATTTGGCTAAGTATAGAAACTTAGTGAATTATGTCTAAGAGGCCAAATTTGCACCTTAATAACTTTTTCTATTCTCAATTTCCAGACCTAAAATTTGAATCATATGATATCCTCACATAGTGGAATCCATGTATCAAATTTCTCTTGAAACCTTCACACATGTGAAATATGACATCATCAATATGCTCACTTAGATTTATCTATCAAGATCACTACTTGAGCTTAGACCTTCATATGACTATTTTGATAAATTTCATTAACTTATATAAGAACTAATAATATACCATATGGTCTTTAAAACATTTCCATACCATCAATAAAATCCATTAATTTCCTATCCAAATCAAACATTAAAGAACTATGCAAGAACACTAAAGCACACTTTGGTATTGTCAATCTAACACACATGACACCTCGTCAACATCCTTGGTCATCTTGGAGAAATCATTGAAAAAACTCCAAAAATATCCCCCTTTGTCATTGATTTCAACACCAATACAAATCTTATTCTCAGACTCTATCTCTCTCTTCAATCACTTTCTTCCCTTTTGACATAATGACAAAGTGGGCTCAAAAAAGAATCATAAGGACCTGAAAAGACTTCAAGAACCAACAAAAGGAAAGGACAAATTCTAAGAGATGATAAAAACTCCCCCTAAGACTATGCATACCTCTTCTTACCTTGAGCTTTTCAAATATGCTCCATGAATACACTCTTCTTTGATCATACATAGCTTCTATGAAGACTAAACATACATAAACATCAAAAACTAAATGAACTTACCTTGAAAACATTAAGAGGAACTCCCTCTAGGTCACCTGAGCTTAGACACCCTCTGAGCACCTTGGTATTTTGGAGAAGAAGACCAAAAAAAGTCCACTTTTTCATACTAGCCTTGCTTAGAGGCCTTGTAGCCCTACCTAAACATTGCAACACCCATAACTCTCTATTTATATACCCTAATGACGTGAAATTCCATATTTGAACCATTATCATATTCCCCCTCATGCATGCCAAAAATAAACACTCAGCTCTTCCTCTACAACATACTTCCTTCACAAATCCACCAGTTAATTAGCCCTCTATTTTTATAAATCATCCTCCATGGAACCAACCATGCACTTTCATAAGACTATGAAAGAAATTTTGAGCACCCATTTGTCCATTACAACTAATTAAGAAACTTTAGACCTCAACTCATTAGGTAAACTACTTTTCCAATAAAAGCCAAAACATTAGGTTTGTAAAATAAAAATGGTCAACATACTATATTTCAATCAATTCCATCACTTAAAACTTATTCCACACTTGTAGGTCTCAAATCCACACTTCTAGACCAACTTTTGAGCTCAAACTCATTTGGGAATCCATAATTTCTATACCATGGTTTTTGACCTGCATACCCATAAGTACAACTTGGGAAACCTGAGAGCAAACAAAATTCTTCAATTGAATATAAAAGACCTTCAAGGATTTAAAATAGCTGGAGCATATCTAAATAAAGTCATCACACCTTTCTATACCACTAAGACACCTTGAAAACTTGTAATTCTTCAAATGACAACTGGAAATCTCCATACCTAGCCTGTAAACCTTACACATACAACAATCAACATGCCAAAACACTAGAAACTAATCATGGCATCATTATTACATTTTCAATCCACCTCATCTACTTTGACAAACCAAAATCAACTAATCTCAACTCTCTTTTATCTTTTAAGACCCAAAAATCATTAAATTTGGAAGATTGACACTCACTAGGCAGTGAACACTAACAAAAAAGTTCAAACTCAATAAATGACAATAATTGACTCTTTGAACCAAAAAAATACATGAAACCTCATGGATTACACATATTTCAATCTTCTTCACACTCCATAACAAACTAGTCTTTAATCTTTCTATGCAATGGAATATCTTGATAACTTCTCATCCTTGATTTCACACCTTTAGCTGAGCTACTCTACTTCAGCTAATAAACCACACCAAATAACACAATATTATTTAACTGAAGCATCTCACAAATTATCCCCTTTAAATAATGACCACATATACAACGAAGATCTGCTCTTTGACACATCTTGCTCACAAGAAACATGTCAAAACATCATACCACACTCAAGACACCTGAGTTAGCTCTCCCTAAATCCATACCAATATTTGAACTTCTAGGGCCCACAAATCCTCTCTCAAGAGTCACCATATTATTTATCAAAACAAAAAGAACAAACACAATGTAGATTGACTCACCAGAAACCAAGATCTCAAGTAATTTCAAGGCACTACAATAGATCAAGCTACCTCAATAGACTAAATATGGATGAAATTTGATTACATCCATACCTTTCTTATACTGCAACTCATCTTCACAATATTATCCCTCAAAAACCTCCCTCTTTATACCAAGGATTGCCTCTTGCATATCATAACATGACTCCTTATGAACTAAATCAACACAAAAAAACACACAACTATACTTTGTTTTTCATACCTAAAATTGATATAACAACTCACCTTCATGGATTCCTTGTCATGCAACATTAACTAAGACTCAACAAGCATCCACCATGCTTCCTCTTTTTGTAAAGTGTCTCCTTGAAGCTTAGAGAGAGGCACCCCATTGACATAAAGAGACTAAAAGTACAAAACTCAGGTGACTCCCATATCTTCATACTCTCATTTGAATTGTAGTCTTGCCTCATCACTATAATGACTTTGAATGGGTCCTTGACTTCATTATTTTCTTCAGACTTATCAACAAATGTATACAATAGAAACTTTTGAATTTATTTCATGTCTATCATGGCAAAAAAAACCATCTTTGGTCTTAGTATGATCTCTCCTAACTGACTTAGGTCTCCAAATACATGTTTGACCTCTTCTTTTCACACTAGGAGATTCATACACCTTGTTTTGATTTAAAAACTCATTCAACTTGTTCTTACAATATCTAGCAATGTGACCAATTCTATGACATCTAAAACAAACAAGATCATTCATACCTTTTTCTTGATGATGATTGTGATCTTCCTTTGAGTGATTGCTTCTCCTCTTACATTCTCTAGTAATGTGTCCAAACTAATTGAATGCATAACAATGATCTTGAGATGCATATCTCTTTACATTTATATGTCTAGCTTGTATTATTTCTTGCACTCTAGGTGCTTCATTGAACTTATCTTGACTTGCTAGTCTTTGATTAGAAAACCTAGTAATGTGACCAAATCTTTGACAGTTGTAGCAAATAATGTCTTCCATACATTTTTTTTTTTTTTAATATGGTAGTGATATCCCTTTGACTGATTGCTTCTTCTTACATAGTCCTTTGCCCTATGACCAACAAGATGATAAAGAAATAATGACCCATAAAATATTTGGCATGCCTTGAAGCATTTGGTTATATAATTGGTTTCTTCATTTTGCCTTTGACTTAATTTGACTTCTTACCTTTCATGCTACCATCCTCTTTGTCTTGTTCTAATTTATTTTTTTCTTCTTAAAGCTTTCCTATCTTGATTATGACCTTTTCATGCTCATCCTTCAAAGAAATAAGATTAGTCTTTAATTGAGCACATTAATCTTATTTAGACATCATGCTTGAACTTACAACCTCTAATTGAATTATGAGAACTTTGATGGTCTCATTATCCTCCTTAGCCCTTTTGGCCATGCCATCTTTTAATCTACATGCTTTCCCTTCTATAGACTTGATCAATTATTGATTTTCCTTTTCTTCTTTCATGGATTTTCCTGACAAACTCTTCTTAAGAGCCCTAACTTGTGCTTTAAGGTCATTGATCACATACCTCATCTTATGATTGCCAGGTACCTAGAACAACAAACATGCTCTGATACCAGTTGTCGGGGAATCCAAGAACAAACACACTTGTTTTGATCCCACTTGTTAGGATCTTGCTCCTTAGATAGAACACAATATGATTACCAAATATAAGCAATTAAACATGCGGAAATAACAAGAAGCACAAGTAACTAGAATTCACAAATAGCACAGAATATGAGAGATAATACACTATCTTGTATTAACACTTTGTACAAAAAAGAATACAATAAAGAGCCGCCACACTCTTCCACCTTATAGAGGCTTCCCACACCTCAAGTGTATAGTAATTCTTCTTCAAAAACACTCTCCTACCAAAAATGGTCCCAACAACCAACTCACACACAGAATTGGTGTTCACCTCTCCAACCAGTCAGTAATAACCCTGCCAGTACACCAAGCACTCTATAGTACTTCAAGTTGATCTCCCATGAACCTGCAACCTGCAATTCAATAGACCATACTCACACATGTAGATCTCCTATGAGCTTGCAACAAACTGAAACTCAATGATCTTACAA